>JBBPQO010000392.1:0-11147 GCA_038092535.1 Xerocomus subilludens | reverse complement strand
TCACAGAATTCAAACTAAACCTTATTCTCTGACAGCGTCTTGAACAACTTGTTGGTGGCTCTGAACTCACTAACTGCTTAGCGTAATGAACCGGATATATTTGTCGCGTCTTCCTCTTCCTCGTCCTCGTCCTGCTTTTCGAGACTTATATTCAAGCAGATTTTTCACGCTCTTCATAGTACCCTTGCAACGTGTTCATGGGTATGCATAGGTTTGACAGTTTTCGTCACCCAGTCAATGGTATCCTCCCAATTGAAAAAGTTCACAATGAACGTCGGATATCCAGTTCGAGTCCCTGTGTGGATTATTTGGGGTAAGTGGGCAGGATTTTGTGTGCAGAATGCGAATAATGTTGACTGGCAGTAATCAAATAAGTCTTTGGATTCAAATGTAGGATTGGAAGGTATTTGCGAACATTCCCGCGCTGATCCGACATTCACACGACTACGCAAATATCGGATTGTTTCAGATACTTCACACAGAACTCCGGATCAGCGCGGGAAACCCCTCTGGTTAATCGGGTCCGGATCGAAAGGCTTGTTCGATTACTGTCAGTACTTTTTGAGATATTTTCTTGAAGTATAACCTTTCCACATCAAAATTAAAACCAACACGGTGGAAATTAACGCAACCATATTATCAAAGATAAAAGCCAAATTTTGCATGCAAGCAATGCAAGATATAAGTAGAAAGTATCCCTTGACAATGAAAAAGGGAAAGAAAAATTACAGAATCCTGCAGCCAGCCACCGAGGCAACTGATGACACCTTGGATCTATACCCACAGTGTTTCAGGATAAAAGCATCGGAGAACCTCAACACAAGGCCTCCTAGGTAGGTGTTTTGGTCTCAGTATGTGTTTGTTTTTCATGTCACCGACAACAAGAACTGCCGCATCAGCACATGGCCTCCTGGGTAGATGCTTCTGAGCCCCGTTCTTCTTCGGGTCATGAAAAGCCAAGAAAATATGCACCCATGGCCTCCTAGGTTCTTTTACAAGATTTTAACACCGGTGACAAAGAAGGAACCCAACATATTAGCACATGGCCTCCTGGGTAGGTGCTTTAATGTCAAGTTACACAGGATTTTAAAACAATGAACACGTTGGTACATGGCCTCCTGGGTAGGTACCTCTATGTCCAGTTTTTTCCCTGGTATTCCACCACCAGTGACAAAAGAACCATGAACATGAGCACATGACCTCCTGGGTAGGTGCTTCTAATGTCAGGTTATAGAGGATTGATTTTAACTTGAAACATATGAGCACATGGCCTCCAGGGTAGGTGCTTTGATGTCAAGTTACACAGGATTTTAAAACAATGAACACGTTGGCACATGACCTCCTGGGTAGGTACCTCTATGTCCAGTAGTTTTTTCCCTTGGATTCCAACACGTGTGACAAAAGAACCATGAACATGAGCACATGACCTCCTAGGTAGGTGCTTCTAATGTCAGGTTATAGAGGATTGATTTGAACTTAAAACATATGAGCACATGGCCTCCTGGGTAGGTGCTTCTACGTCTGGTAGTTCGTGACTAGAATCACTGGAGTTCAACACTGATACACAGAAAATTTTGGGACGGAGTGTGAAATTTGGACGGAGTGTGAAATTTGGAATGTGGCAACGGAATTCCCAGACCAGAAACACGGTCCCAGGCAGGATTCCTAGATCGAAACCAGGCCAGGTCCTCTATCTGGTAATAGTCTCAGATATGAATGGCTCATCCAATAGCAACGCATGCATGGAAGGGTACAGGAATCGCTGCTACCAAGAAGGTACTGCTCAACCAAGCTGTGAACTTGCGTGCCACCGCGCGGATTCCGTGTATACTGGGTGTTTATCATGGCACTATGCGTATTGAGTCATTGAACATATTTCCCAACAGAATTAATATATACGATGTTGTCATCTATCTGAAGTTGAATTTATGAACATGCTTCAGCGACCAAAGGGGGCGAATTCAGCCTAGAGGATGCGATGAATCGCAGTATGTGCGAACGCTCCAAAGGTGATGAAATGAATGCATACATGCGAGTCAACATATACAACATTTGTAGGGCATGCCAATGGGTCATTGCACCTGAATTAACCATAGGTGATGACTATGATATCATACGTGCTGACCTTTGGTCGTCTGGGAAGACCCTCTAATCGTTTCTCTCCCTGTAGAAAAACCATGGAAAGCTCATTTATCGATAATTTTTCCAGACAGCTTGTGGCTAATATACCCATCGGTGCTAAAAATAATGCAGTATTAGTTCCTAAAGCCATTCATGAAGTTTAAAACTATATAACCGATGTTATAAAAGAGATAAAATTGTGGAGTATCAAGGACCAAAATCACCACATACACTGGGCTTTACATGCTTGCTATTTTTTCTCTTCATTTTTTCCTTCTTCTTCTATGAAAGCTTTTCTAGGTGCGAACGCTCGAGTTTCCGGAACTGGATCGGCTATATACGAAGGAATTTACGATAACCGGACGGGAACTGGAAAAGGGTTTGTGAGATCCATGATACACAAATGGGACCCGATCGGAAAGTGTTCCAAATTCGGATACCTCGGGAGCACTTTGGAAGTTTTCTGGGAAGTTCATACAGGTATATTTATTGATTCTTATTGTCAGAACTGAGAATATTTCTATATTCAGCCCTCAATCTATCAATATTTTCTTGAGGGTGACTATAAGGATGTTAACAACGATGATATAATATATTAAAATTTCATAGTGTGACGGTAAAATTGGTCCATTGAGAGGGAAGTAAATTTAAGATGAGGTTTGAGTTTTCTCTTTGTGTACTTTCTCCTTAGTCGAAAACTCGGCTGAAAGTTTGTGTTATTTTTATTTGAATGTCTACTGTGTGAGGCCATGTGTGCACTACCGTCTCTGACTTCATGCAAAGCCTAACTAAAACGTGGACCATCTACTTGCGCATCAAAAATATCTGAAAACAGGCAGCGCTCTGCCTCGCCGCTCACCCACACACACATCCACTATACCCCCTGTTGAAGAAAGAAGTGAAAACCCTCATCCAAAATCATCGTTCCTCTTTTCATTATCTATTCCACACATATGATATTCACTATGATTCAACAGAAAAAATCAGATGTCCTTCCCCTGTCAAGAAAAACAGATTATACATCCCGAATGACAAGGGAAAAGAAGCGGATATCTTCTAGCACAATTATATGCTATGTTATCGCCCAATAATACCCGCATATACACTGACAGTCTTAAGTGTAGGTGGAGAAGTCGGGAGATCGGCATGATATTACCAATGGGGCCATGCCGCTCGAGATGTATGATACAATCTAGGCACCTTAGATGAACGTACCGTCTTCGAAGCTGGGTCCGTAGGATTGAGCTTCACTGCAGAAATCCTATTCACCGCCATAAACCTAACTATTCCCATTCGCATCTTCGAGGACAATCAAGCAGCCAGCATCTCTGGTGTACAACCCAAATATAAATCCGGCCATCATATCGTTGGGAAACTTGGAATGCTACAAAACATGAAAGATGAAACACACAGTACTATCTGAGAAGACATATCACATGGGCCCCGCGCCTTAGAATCAATATAGATAACGAAAAGGAAAATAAGGAGACGCGACTGACCTCAAAGCACCGATAAAACAGGAGTCCTAAATCCAGATTACCCACCTACTTACGTCTCGACAGTCTCGGAAAAACGTCTCTGCCCTTAAGCAGAAACAGAATATGGATTTTCAGAATGGATGGTTGGAAACGTGTATGTAATCCAAAAGTTACAAGAAGGAGAAACCCAAGGGTTTCGAGAAGTCCCAAAACTCTTTCGTTAAAATCTTCGCATGACTCCCAAAAGATAATCCTTCCCTTGTAGTATTTTTATACAAAGGAAAAATGAACAAGGTACTCCTTCCCGGTCCAAATATTTCGAAATATATTTTCAAGAGTTTTCTCTGAAGTCTGCAGGGGATAACATGGACTAGAGTCAATTTAAAATGAGATACCCACAAAGTGAACGACAAGTTTCATTGACCGAGTAAGTTGTTTTTCCGCTATTCAGATAAGCTGTATGGAGGAAAAGGTATATATACTGTGGGAAGGGTATTCTAGGAAGCAGGGAATGAGGTTATGAACCTGAAAGAAGATAAAGAAGATAAGTATTCCATAATGTCCAGATAATCGGGCGAATGAGGTAGTGTATCCCAATGTTCCGAGGCTTCCGAAGGCGCGGCAATTTCCGGAAATGCTTCAAGCTGCTCAGGGCGGAATTTGGATACGTGGGAAACCCATTCAAAAAAAAGGCCTGCCATAACACTTTCATCCGTGGTTGTATTATCATGTCAGCCGTGGGTGAATTCCACGATTATATTTCATCCAATTGGTTTCAGAGCATTGAGAGATATGTTGGTTCTCCACATCCAACATATGAAGAAAGGTGGAAGGAAAATGTTTACGAACAGTTTTGTGCCGATACTTCTGCGGTGAGACTTTTTCATATCTATTATATTGAAGGGGAAATTCTGATTCAAGGCACAGTGTGAGAAGGCAGTGCAGTATGTTAAGAAGTATATCTCAGATATCTGTGATCCTACGCCATATCAATGTGCCCAGTTGGTATGCGAAGAAATATTTCATGAGGTTTCCAGGGTAAGTGAATGCTTTATCAGTACATTTAAGAAAAAATTGAATTCATCCTATCGCAGAAAATTTCGAGGGAATGTCCTCTAGTCATGGAGGGGGATGGGGATCATATATTTGAAGATGAAACTGAGTCAGAAGAAGAATCTTCGGAGGAGATGATTTCGACTAGAAGTGGGAGATGTCAAAGATATCCCATGAGGTCCAGAAAGGAAGTGCAGGTGAAAGAATGGACTCAAAATCTGCACAAATTCTTCTTTGAGAATCCATGTCAGGTATGTTTTTCTTCTTGGAGGAGGAGGTTCTTGACAAATGTACGAAATCAGGAAACCGAAAAGCTAGCAGTTCAGGTTCTGAGAACCATGAGAAATGCAGGAAAGGTGAAGAGAAGTCAAGATGAATTTTGTCAGTCACCCAACGTGAGTCATAGATCTGTCACCGTCTTTTCATGCAAGTAATGTGGATATTTTTTGAGGCCTCAAGGCTGGCAAACGTCATACTGAGGGTAGGAAGGGAGTGGGTTGAACTCTGCAATGGTTGCGAGTTTCTTAGAACCAGCTTCCGAAAATACCAGTGGAGAGAAGCTCTGCTGCTAGTCCTCGGAAAGTTGACCAAGGGTTTTGAGATCCAGAAATTTGACTCCATTGTGGAGGAAATGGAGGCAAAAACGAAACCCTTGAAGAATATTGATGGCCTTCCCAGCTCCCGGATGACTGCGGGAAATCTGTTGACTTTGATTTCCCAAGGAAATCTGATTCCCATGGCTTGCAAGCCTCACTCGATATTTTTTCTTTCCTCCGAGGATAACTTTGTGGGAGCTTGCTTTGACTGGCTGTTCATGGCCATAAGCCAGATTCATAAGGTCAAGGTAAGTATATCCATCTATTAATTTCAACGAAGCCCTGACATTTGAAATTTACAAGTTTGAACCCTCCGACTGCAAGAAGATATTTCGAGCGATTTGCAGACTTGACGAGGTTTACTGGACCAAGCTTGAACTGAGTGACGAAGTCCAGGAGATTCTCAAGTTGAGTAAGGAATTAAGAGACTTACGCAAGAAATCGAAGACGGAGGCGCACCGGGACCGCAACTGGAACCGAAATCCGGGGCTCGGATCTGAATCTGCATGTCAGGCTTGCGCACACCTGAAGGAAGATCAAAAATGTATCCAATACATCACGGTCAGCGAAACCGAATTGAAGGACTCAATAAAGAACAAGCTGGTTCACATCGATGTAGACGACGTATTACGGCCCCTGGCAGGTGTCACGTTTATCTCTTGTGATTTTCGAGGCAACTAAACCAAACGATGTTTCAGACCAGAAACTCTGAACATGGAAAGGAACAATACGTTCAACTCAACACACTCAACCTGGATCCGATTCGGTTCGATCGGGATATCTATAATCACTGCGGCCGGATGGTGATTCACTTGATTGAAGAACTCACCGGAGATGAGGTCTGCATCCACATTTAATCCTTTGGGAAAATATAAATATTTTTGATGAGGTGGCTGGTGTCTCTTTCAACGTTCTTCGTGAGGATGAAATGCGCAATGTAGAAGAACATCAAGCCAAGATCAGGGTTTTGAATAGCAAGTTGAACCGTGGAAAATCCTTCGCCCCCTGGAATTATGGTGAGATGCGTGCCATCGGATCACGTCAGCCACCAGGGGGACGTCCAGGCGACGGTTATGGACCCTACCCTGAAAGCGTAGTACTTCAGCTGGATGACATCCGTTCCCTGTTCGGTTATGCATCAGTTCGTGTCCTTTCTCCTGGGGATTGTTTTATAACCAATTAGGCTCAGGACGTTGAGAGTATACTCGCCAAGATACACCCGCATGCTTCCATGGTGGTGAAAGAAATGCGTGAACTGGGATCGCAGACAAACGTACTTGGTCACTATGGGATCGCAGCTTACCATTGCTGGAACTATATCGCACCCCAACATTTCGACAACGACGGCACTTGGACGGTTTCTTATCAACTTTTCAAACGCGTCAGACAACCTGAAGAGTACAACTTTTGTCTTTCTCACTGGGGGAAGATGTTGGAAACTCGAGGAAATTGTGCATGGTAAGTTTTGTATCTCGAAAATTACGGTAGATTTATTTGTTCCAGGTGGTTCCGAGGTGACAAGCTGCATGGAACGGTCGCCCCTCGTGCTTCAACCCTAGCCAGTAGGGAATACATTTCCCAAGGAATTGGACTTACAATACCATGGAGATCTTTGAACATGGCAAGGAGGTATTTGGAGGCAAGATGGAGCTGGGATTCCCTTCACGAACGTTGGATAGCCAAATCCGGTTCTCCCGAGATATCCGGACGTACGGGATCCTCTTCCCGCACCCAGAATGGGTGAGCATGTAGATGCAACATCCGGAATCTGGATGCACTGTATGATGTATTTGTGTAGTTATTGCGCATCCGAAGTTCCGAGCTCCTGCGTGAAATATCCAAAACAATTCAATCTTTCTTCAGGAATGAGAAATTCAGATCCTTGGGTCATTCGGGTCCGGATCCAAAGGCTTGTGTTCGACCACTGTCAATTTCAAGGGTTTGTCATATGGTTTTCCAATAATACATCAAGAGCGGTTGTATTATAATGATCCCCATTCCTTTCTGGATGGTCCCGTGTTAATCCGGAACTTCCACAGCTTATGTATCTTGCGATATATTTTCTTGTAATTTATTTTTTATTTGACAACATGGAATCCATTACAAAACATAATTCCCTATTTCAGGATCATAACTGAATCATGGTCTGACGCGAGTGTGGCTTTCCCATAGTATACCTTTGTCCAGCTTACACGTTCCCCAGTCGTATTAGCTCTATTAGATATAATTTCATGTCAGTGCACTTTGAATAGTTTTGTTCCTATACAATGTACTGTAGTACTTTTAAATTCCTTCTCTTCTCTAGTTTTTCTCATGGGTGGTCAATTTTCCTCTATAGAAAGAGCATTCCAATGGGAAATGAGGAAGAATGTATTCAGGAAATAACACAGGTCAAGGACTCTGCAGACATACAGGGTGGGTATTCTGTACAAGCCGAAAAAGATATGCTATGTTTTTCGAGAAGCGTGAGAAACAGAGGTCATAAATTCAAAAAAACTTGAGCGGAAAAAGTTGTATGACCTCATGTAAATAATCGAAATATTTCAATGGCGCAAGAATTTTCGGCAACTCCTTCGGATCCATCGGATTCCTCGCTCACTTCCGTGTATCGGATCCTTCGGATTCCTTAAGTCAATTTCGTCCACATATGACGGCTTGTGTTTGGTTACCGGGGGAAAACTTCAAAATTATTTGCGTCTTGTAAAAAGAAGGCAAGCCTAATTGTCACACGAATTCAGATATCCTTTGGAATTATCTTACATTGCAGGACATCGCAGCGTTTTTGGATTTATTTACATTAAAATGAATGAAAATCTTCTGGGCCTCTTTCAGGACTAATATACTTTGATAGTACGTGAGTAGGACACTAAGTCTCATTTCTGCATGCTACTGTAGGGCCACATGTGTGTTCCACCCAGTCCAATTGTGCACGTCACCACATTTTTTGTTGCACGTATTTTTTGACTGTTTAGACCTCCATAGTGAATTTCACCCTTCATTCTGTGACCACGCAGCTGATTGTGTAGTTGTGAATCGTTGATATTCAAGCAGAATATGAACCAACATCCAGCCTCTGACAACACGTCAAAAAATGTGTCGAGCATAGCTCCAAATTAACCGACTACACGGAGCGTTTCACCAGAGGAATTTGGCGCGTCTTCCTCTTCCTTGTCTCGCTTGTAGACACATCCATCTTCGAGGAGAGTTGGCATGCACATAATAGTACCCTTGTGACACGTTGATGGGGCGCGCAACAGGTTTGACAGTTTTCTGCGTGGAGACAATGGTATCCTTGTTCTTCGGGTGTGCGTGGGTCATGATAGCCTTTATTGAGAAAAAAACGCAAATTTTTGGTTGATCTGGCAGCTTCTACACTGTCTTGAGACCTGATTCTAGAGCCTAAGAGAAGCGCAACAAAGTCAGTGGTGAGGGAATCAAGATTGTAATCTAGAAATCCCTCAGAAGAGTAGGTCACAGGGCCATATAAATGGTTCACGATGAACGTCGGATATCGAGATCGATAGATCTCCCTGACCTTGAATGAGTTTCCAGAATACGGGACGGGGGACAAACTACATTTTCTGCGGATTAGGTGGAGTAAGTGCGCAAGCATGTATTCACACAATGAGATCTTGACAATGGTTGTGTTGGCGCTGTCATGATATGGAGAGTGTGTATCGTTGTTGTTGTCGTTAAGTAAAGGTGCGCGTATGTATTGGAAAGAGATCGGACGTGGTGGTGGAAGACGACGCCTTGTCTTCTTCATTGTGAAGGGGTCAAGCATTGGACCTGGGGGCAGTTGCGGTCGTGGGTACCCTATGGCTGGGACGGTGTCGTCGACTCGTCGCCATAAGAATGGGGTGGTGAGTTGGGGTCAGATGTTGTGTTCAGGGAAATTCCCCTGTGGAATGTGACCAGGGCGTTGTCGCGTCGTGTTGGAAGAACGTTGGTTGTGTGTACGCACGTCATGGACGCTGTTGTGTAACACCGCCGCCGTTCTCATATTCAGGAAATACAGGTTGGTTTTCATTATGTGATCATGGGACTGTGTGGGAGTGCGTGCATGGAAGTGAAAATGAGTACTCAGAACTCAGTACTCAAACTCGGACTCTACCACGGAATGACGCGGTACGTAAGCATCGTGACCACTAACTACTGTCATTGTGGCTGGTTGTGCCACAGCCACAGGTTCTTGTCCGCCATCCTGCAACGATCATGAACACCATCACGACGATCAACACTGGTACTATGTCCGTGAACCAAATAAATCAAGATGTTCTTCTATTCACTGCTAGATTGTTGTCTTTTCTTGGACTTCGTCCTCGTCTCGTTGGGGACACGGCTTCCTGGGCGAATCTTGTATTAGAGAAACTTGAAGAAGAATGGGTGAGAACCAGGCCTGTTTTAAAAATGTAATATATAACACGTTAACAGGATTTACTACCTGAACCAACATCCTCTTCTCCTCATCCTAGGCTTCTCGGTAGCTTCAACAACATGCTATCGAGGTACTACAGCCAAGGTATGAAGTTAGAGGACGTTTGTTTTCAGGAAGTCCATCAAGATGATCCCACGGTAGTCGGTGGTGAATATGTGGATATCATAGGGGACATACTTCCGAAGGTTGAGGATGATGTCTGGTTGGCATTGATTCCGAAATCTGGTGAGCAATTATCTTTGGGAGGATTGAAATTTGAACCAAAGCTCCATTAACAGCTCATACAAATGATACACCTCAAAGTAGCATTTCAAAGGTCACATCAACGCCACCCAAAGAGGTTCCTGAGAGATCAAACACATCCAATCTGAAAATAAGATTGCGTATGGGTGTAAAGGGTAAGAAGAACGCTTTTATAAAAGTAATTATTTTATTTTTAACAATCATTCCAGGATCCAAGGACAAAAACTCAAACAGTGCGGGTGAAAATACAGGAAACAACAAACGCAAACCAACTCGCCGAATCTCTACACGTCCCAAGAAGAAGAGGAAGATTATTTCACCCGAATACGTCGATACAGATATGGATCAGGAATCTGGAAGCGATTATGTGCAAACATCAAAGGGAAAGGACAAGGCAGACACAGGACCCGAAGACTCGGAGGGATCCGAAGAATCGGGATGTCGCATACAGTCTAATTCTGTAGGGGGTTCCAAGGTAAGTGTACTTCTTGGAATCAAGATTCAATAATATTTACTCTTATAATTTCTGAAAGAATTGTGACTCGTGTGTTGCACGTGGGTTGAAATGTGTTTGGCCCTCGGACGCGCAGAAACGAGCTTGTGAGCGGTGTTCTGCACATAAGCTCAGATGTCAAATAGCAGGTTAGGGCTAGGTTTTTGGTGTGAATTCAGTATTGATGAAATCAATTCAGGTGTATTTCTGATTCGGCCTTTACGCGGAAAGAAGTCTTCCCAGGAGAAGAAGACCACAGGTAACGAGGATTTGATGCGCATCGTGGAAAATTTATGTCAGCGCATTGAAAACTTGGAAAAGAAAGTGGGGGAAAGTTCTTCGTGACTTGCACTTTCAATCTTATCTTTTCTTGATGTCGTATCAATTCAATAAAAGTCCTCTCCTGGGTTATATGTACAGTGTCCTTGTTGTGAAACTACGTTATATGTCAAAAAATAATATCCCAAACACTTTTTATATCCTTCAGTGCGCTCAAATGTGTACAGAACTATTTCAGGTTTCTCTCAAATTCTGGATAACTTCTAAGCAATGTAAGAAACCTGAAGGCGATGTGCATGTCGCCTCAAGATAAGTGTACGTAACAAATACGTATTGTAATGCTTTTATTTGATGGATAAATTATCTTCAACCCTGAATAGTATGATAGAGCAAGATTACGCATTAAGTAGAGCGAAGGCAGCAGGCTGAGAGGCGGCACATTGTGC
>JBBPQO010000391.1:0-11158 GCA_038092535.1 Xerocomus subilludens | reverse complement strand
GTCTTGACGTTCAAAAAGGAGATACTGAGGACAAGGGCGAAGGTTCAAGATAAGACTCGACAAAGGACTAAGGATCCAAGAAGTACTTGGAGACTAAGGACGAGGGATCGAGCTAAGACTCGAAGACTAGAGTTGAGACTGAATTATGCTTGTATTGCATAGATCGAGAATGCTTTACATACATGAAATGGCATACTATATATAGGGAGACGCAATGCGCACGGACCAAGAAGAATGGAGAAGAATACGATGGAAGAACGAAGAAGGTCGTAGAACAAGGCTTAGTCACAGACTAGCGAGGTAAAGGGAAGAGGGATGACAAATGAGGATGAAACCGAAGTTGTTGTGGAAAGTCCCACGCCAAGAACTATAAGAACGATGACAAAGAAACAAGAGAATATGACGAGAAGGGGAGAAAATTGTAACACGAAGGTTCGAGATAACACTCGACGAAGGACGAAGGATCCAAGGAGTACTTGGAGACTGAGGACGAAGGGATCGAGCTAGACTTGAAGACTAAAGTTGAGACTAGATAACGCTTGTATTGCGTAGATCAAGAATGGAGTACATACATGGAACGACATACATGGGACGACATACTATTTATAGTGAAACAAGATACACATGGACCAAGGAAAAGAACAGGATAGAACGTAAAGGAAACAGGTGGAATGACAAAGAACGTAGAAGAACAATGCTTAGTCACAAGCTGGCAAGATGAAGTGAAAAAGAATGACAAATAAGAATGAAACCAAAGTTGTCGTAAAAGGTCCCATGCCAGGAACGATAAGGACGTCGGAAAAGAAATAAGAGGATACAATGGAAAGGGGAGAAAATCATAACAGATGGTTGGAAGAGAGCAGGGGTGGCACCAGCATTGCAGGAGTGTCAGGACAGATATAGTAGATGGCCAGAGCCATGATAGTTGATGTGTGTCTCATCTGCATTAGGAAACTGTGTTTTCACACTATAGTAAGCAACCCTTTTCAGTAGTGACTGTACCTTATGTACATGCCCAAATGAAGGTTTCACTTTGCACACAATAGCCAGAAATCACCATTGAGACATCTAGAAAATGCTTTGTAGACACAAATATGATATATTTGTTCTGGTTTGTACACTGTTTATACTGTGGCAGGAAGCATATGATTCTGCAATGTCTGCAATTTTATATCCACAATTGGTTTCAAGGGCATCATAGGGACCACCAAATAACAAATTAGAGTGTCTTGCATTCCTACATTGTGGGAATGACTGTATTGTCATGCTGTCCTACCAACTGTAGTGATGCCCTGACTAACATAGCAAGGACATCTTCTAGATACCATTTCAATGTCCTTTTTCTGTTTGGGCTATCAGCTTGTTTGACAGCATTCTTGATAGTCAACATGCAGTATATGTGTACTATTGTCAATTTGTACAAGTGGTAACCCACATGACTATTGTGATCATAGGATCCACTATAATTGCATGGAATGCAAGGAGTGTTTCACAATGCTGGAAATTTGAGTTACATAGAAAGAATGGCTGGACAGTACAGATAGATCACAGAGTAGCATGAGTCAACAAAGTTTGCTTGACAGCTGTCAAAAACTCCACCCAGATCTTTGCTCTAATAATATCATTGCTTTCATGGTGCAACTCATTTGAACAATTCACCACCCAATGCAAGACAAAATCCCCTTCTATTGCAATTTGTGAGTTCCAAAGTGGCCATGAGCTGTGAGGGAAGGATGGATAAGTAGCAACAAATGCCATCCAGAAAAGCTCACATAAGAAGAGGTAGCAGCCTTGGAAGTTGGTATGGAGGTGGGGGTTGTCCAACAGGTATTTTTGGAGAACATTTGCCAACAATCTCCATTTGTTTCCATTGTTAGGACAAAAGCCATTGTGAAGGGGAAGAAAAGGAAACATTGACTTTGAGGGATGAGATGGATGGAAACCAGGCTAAGACAAGGCTCACAGGGGATAAAAGCTCCCTTGGACTAGAGCCATTATGAGGAATGGAATGCACAATAAACAATAATCCTGTCCATTCGCCTGAAGTCTGGATGGTGATTTGAATGAGCTACAAGGACTGGTTAGCATCCCAGCCTAACACTTTGGCATCAACTCATGATGTATTCAGGAAGGTCTTTGATTCCGACAGAGACATTGTGAGAAAAGTGAATGGAAAAATGGGCCTTATTTGGTTTGATGCTGCTTGGTTGGGCAAGGACTTTTACATTGAAGGTGGAAGATATGTTATGATGGAGGAAACTTGAGGTTGAGGGCTCAAAAATGTTGCATGTTGACAATAGTTGTTGGGCAGTGAACATTTGAACATTTGAACAAGTGAGAAAAGGATGGTATGGCATGTGATCCAGCAGCCAATCAATCAATCAATTCACTATGAATTGTACTATTCTACCATGACCCATAGTTCACATTCTGAGACCACTGAGCCTCTTGGTCATGTAGAACACAAGGGAAGGAGGGGGAAAGCCAGGGATTTCACTGTTTGTGTGCAATTTTAACTCAAGTTGATCTTATTCTCCACCATCACGAACCAATCCAGCAATGTGTTTGTAAGTCAGACTGGACCTGGAAACCAATGTAAATGTTGGTGTGGTTGATTGTAGGGCTCCACCACAGAGTAAATCAATGATTTGGAATTTGGTTCAGACCAGATTGCTGGGCATTCATAAGCTTCTTGTATTACATGTACTCCTTGAAGCCAGATGCTTTCTCCCAGAAGAGATCCTTCCATGTGGGGAAGTAAGTGCCCTTGAACAATGTGTGCTTGAGAATTCCTTTGACACCACCAAGAGCAGCAATAACATCAACCTGGTAATTGTTAAGTTGCCACAGCTTTCCATCATGCCTCTGTGAAGTCCACCAGAAGGGGTTGCTGTGCAACATTAGTCAAGTGTGAACCATAGAAGGAGGGTGATGCACTGCTTCAATAGCTGATATTGCTTCCAGTCAGTACACACATGCCAACCATGATCATAGGCCAAACTTGAAAAGAGTCATCAGTGTGGAGAGAAAAACATTGATTTTGTAGACTTACATATGTTGATCCTTCTGGAATAATGTGTTGATTTGAGGAATACCTCTGTTCCAAATATCCTCTAGAGTCAGATGGTGATTCTGTGCATTTGCTTCCTTCCCTTTCATTGAGTATTCTGACCAAGCATGCACAAAATCCAGGAATTCAGCTTTCAATGGCCATAGATAGTGGTACAAGTTGGGAATAAGTTGATCTTCTTCATGAGACATACCAGCATGGAAGTGCATGACCCAATATCAGTCTGCTTTGACCAATGAAGATCACTCTGAGGAATCAGAACATGATCCATGGACAACATTCTGAGACCATTGAGTTCCTTGGGTGTATAGAACAGAACTGGGGGAGACATGAGGGCATTTTACTGTTAAAGCCTATTTTAACCCACATCTGGATCTTGTTCTCTGCCTTCACTAGCATGTCAACTTGTAGTCAGTACATCAAAGGAGGATTGCAATAATCAAACACACCTTCATCCGACATGCAAAGGAAAGCTTGTGCAGTGCATTCCTTTGTTTGCTCATTTGTGGAATTCCAGACAGCATCTTTCAATGAGAATTGTTCTCCACCCATCATCCTAATTTTCAGTAATATGTGGATCTCAAATCCACACAGGAAGCAGCCACTGGCAAATACAGAAGGTTCAGACTGTAAGTTGGTGCTGTGCTTGGCAGGGCAGATATAAATGCCACAGTTTCTCCTGAGGTGACAACAGGCTGTTTTGTCTGTACTGAGAGTTCCATGGATGTGATGGAATTTGGAAAGGCCAGTGAGGTTGTAAGCTTGCATGACCATAGATCCCACCACCTGAGGACAAATGAATGGAAAAGTGGAAAGAAGGTGTGAGAGGCACACTTTATGATTCCATCTTCACCAGCAGATACACTACACAAGAGTTGAGTATTATTCTGAGAGTAGACACTGACAAATGAATCTTCCTGGCAATTTGATCCTGATGATGACTGATCATAATGCTTTCTAGAAGCTTGTATCATCCATGATGGAGAAGACACAGCAAATGATAAGGGAAATCCAAGCAAGATGTGATATGCAAGATCAGAAGATGGTCAGTGGAAGCTTGGAGAGTGCCATGAAGGGATTACACATCTTCTCTCACTCCCAGGAAGCGAGGGTCATCTGGCCAGAGTTGGAGAGGTGAGGTTGTAGTAAAAAGCATGGTAAGAGCATTTTCTTCATGCTGAAATGGGATCCTGGAGACAAACTTGTGCTTGTGAAATGGGGTTGACATGGCAAGGAACTGGTGGAGACATGTGTGGAGAGGACCACCTGAGTGGTCATGAGTGGGAACAAATTCCAAGTGATGCCAAATCACAGCAACTTTTGCACTTTCACAGATCAGATGTATGACATGGTGAGGTCCTCAAAACCTCGTCCCCTCAATCCCAATAGTATGGATTTTTTCTAGCTTTGGCCAGGACCTGACCAGTTTGACAGTCTTCATGAATGTTAACAACAGCCATGTTATGTGTATGGTCTGTCTATCCATTCATGGTGGTCAGAAACCCATGTGTCATTGTCATGCTCCAGAGCATACAAACTCCAATAAGCATCTGAGGTATCTGTGAACTTGAGCCAATTCTTTGGAGGTCAGAGTTGAACCCCCAGATTGTTCTTCTACCCCACTGTCATTCAAGATGGAGTATGAACCACAGATGGAACCAGACATCACTCCACCACCACTATCTGCTGCTGCCAACAAAAATCCAGCAGATGCTAGTTCATCACTGCCATCCACTGCCACCAATGGAAATCCAGCTGAAGCACCACTCAGTCATCTTTGGGAGGAGTTTCAGGCCAAATGCATTGTATAGGATGACTGCTTTGATGAGATGCAACAAAGATCTGAAAGTGGCAAACCAATCTTCTCTGTTGTTCTGCCACTCCCTGAAGACAGACTCAGCTTTGAAAACACCAAAGATTACCCTATAGGTATTGGCTTATTTTTTGTGGACCATGGCATCAATTTTGACCATACATGATCAATCACTCTTTACTATGCCTTTGTTAAGTGGCATGCAGTTGTCACTTGCAGGGCTTCTGCTCATACTACATTGCATCACACTGGATCAAAGGCAAAGAGCCATATTTCATCCAAGGAGCCACTTTATCCCTGGAAAACTATGCCTGTATGTACAGGCAGTTTCATTGCTATTCTCTATTGACACACATATAGGAGTTTCTAACCCATCTACTATTCAGTTTGCCTCACCTATGGTTCTCTCAAGCACAGAAAAATACAATCCTTCAGTGGGCAAAGGAAATTGGGGTGCTCAAGGTACCTTCTATGTGTGCTGTAAAAAGAACACAGGAATGGTTCATGGAATTCCTCAGCAGCCCGACAGAGAAAATTACTACTTCATTGTGTTCTGTATTTTACTTAAATGACATCTTGAAGGCAATTGCCATGGTAAGTAAACATTTTTATCTAATTCATTACCTTCACAGATTTGCATCTGTTATGTAGGATTTTGCAAACCCACTCATCCAGTTTATGATGTGAGAATACCCAGAGGACAGTCAGGATCACATGTCACAAATTCACCATGGAATGAAAATATTAGAAGACCTTCCAGAGGATCTTCCACATCTGTACATCTGTATTGACCATGCTATCTATTTCATTAATGATCTGCTACAACAATCAACAGGTCAATACTTTATCCCAAAGAAAATTCTCATGCATGAGTGTCAATGTGATATGAAGAGCTGGTTTTGCTTGCACTTGGGCATTCAGTTTTGACGACTGAAGTTTGTTGACATTTATTCTTCTGGTTCAAGCATTTTATTCTAATGCCACAAGAGGGATTTGTTGTTGATCCAGAGATGGTCATTGCTTCTGTTGTGACATTTCTCAATATGTTTGTTGAGCTCCAGTGCCAAGACAGACCTTCCAGTATTTAATTCACTTGTCAGTAATTTTTCTAAATACAGGCATGTATCTGATCTTTTGATCTATAAACAGCATCTTCCACTACATTCTCTCATCTTATGCCAAACCCATTATGGGGGAAGTCTGGTGGATGGATGGTGTACACTGTTCCCCTTATAGTATTCATGGATGATGTTTCAGCTAACATTTCAAAGCAGTGGAATAAGAATCATGTTGTCTATATGTTGTATGCTTTGTTGCCACATGAGATGTTGGAACAGGAGTTCACAATTCATTTTGTTTTGGAATCACCACATGCATCTCCAATGGAACTCATACAGGAGATCAAAAACTATATTGAGTATATTGTATCTCATTTGTATGAAGTTCTATCACTTACAAAAAACCAATAGGAAGGTGATGAAAAATGGCATTCTTACATTTGATGTCAAGCATCAAGAGGAGGTTAGGTCATATAACTTGATCATTGCAGGTGACAACCCAATGCATGCTGAAGAGTGCAGCCATGGTGGGCTCAGATGTAATTACTTTTATTGTACCTATAAAGTCAGTGGTACAACTGCAGAGAAGAAAATAAACAAGGAATACAACAACCCTTTTCAGGTATGTGATTTTATTATATAACGAATGAAGCTGACATTCTTTTGTTGCTGTGTGGGGAATTGCATACACCCGAAGATACTTGCACTGAGAACAAATGGCAGATTGAGCTGTTCAAGTTGTCCAGTGGAACAAACAAGATCAGTAAGGCCATTAGCCAAATGGGTGTCCATGACATGACCTGCACCACAATAATAAATCACATGCTCATGCTTGGAAAAGCCTTGTAAAAGAGAAATCCTGCCATACTGGAGGCTCAAGTCACTGCTGAGCTGGCACAAGAGTTTGAAAAGTTACTTGGTGGTCAATCAGTTGATGATTGCATCAACCCACTTCTTGCTATGCTGGGACTCAATATATGCTGACTGAGATTCTCCATACCATCTTACTTGAGGTTGTGAAGTATTTTTGGGATCAGACAGCCTACATACTCAACAAGTCCAATCTACTTGACAAATTCCAAATGTGCCTTGAATCAATCAACCAATATGGCCTCAATTCCCCATCATTTGCTGCTGATTATATCATAAGATACAAAGTGGGCCTTGTCATAAAACATTTCAAGAGCCTTGTACAAATCATGGCACTTTTGGTATATGCTTTTGTGCAGTACCCATCCAACAAAACAATGTACTTATGATACAGTGTATAATCAAGGAGCATATGAGTATGTTTGTTCTACATGCGAATACTATGCCCGATTCATCCTATGTTTCAAATGAACCATTTGCACATGATACACAGGATCCTTATCAGAGTATATATGCTTTTGTGCAGTACCCATCCAACAAAACAATATACTTATGATATGGTGTACAATCAAAGAGCATATGAAGTATGTTTGTTCTACCTTGCACATAATGTTCCTCAGACATCAGGATCAAAGCTGTCAAAACAGTTGGTGGGAACATAAAAATTTTGTTCGATCTGGGACAGCTTGCCAATGATGCAGTAGACCATCATTGAGCATGCATTTGTTACAATTCTTGGCTATAAGTGATGTTCCCCTATCTTTTTCTTGAAGATACCATCTCCCCCCGTTATCCTTCAGCCCTAGCAAGGGGGTCAACCCTCCGTCCTTGTCCTCTGTCCTTGTCCTTGTCCTTGTCCTCTGTCCTTGTCCTTGTCCTCTGTCCTCTGTCCTTGTCCTCTGTCCTCTGTCCTCATCCTCTGTTCTCATCCTCGTCCTCTGTCCTCTGTCCTTGTCCTCTGTCCTTGTCCTCTGTCCTCATCCTCTGTCCTTGTCCTCTGTCCTCATCCTCTGTCCTCATCCTCATCCTCTGTCCTCATCCTCTGTCCTTGTCCTTGTCCTCACCCTCTGTCCCATCCTCAGTCCTGTCCTTGTCCTCCATCATCTTCATCATCCTGTATTCCTCTTACTGTCCTCTGTTCTTCCCTGATGTCATCATCCTATTGTCCTTATTTGGATATCTCTTTATGCCCTCCTTGTTTATCTTTCCCTGGGACTTACATGGGATTCTCCCGGGACTTGTCACACCTCAAGGTCATCTAGATCTTCTCCTTTCATACAATCTTCTATTTCCTTTCTTATATTAACTTCCTTTACCCCTATGCTTCTTTGATCTATCTGACCCTCTACATGAGGCTTATCTTCTTTGTCATCTCTCTTGTCATCTTGTTTACTCATCATTCTTAGACATTCTTCTCTGTTCCATTTGCCTCCCCTGAACTCTTTGTCTCTAGTACATATATCCTGTGATACCCTTTTGTATTCTCATTCTTGATCTTTGCAATACAAGCATAATATCTAGTCTCAATCCCTCAAGTTCATTAGAACTATCCTTAGTCGAGCTTCTGCTCAATCCCTCGTCCTTCTCATTGTCTCTTGAAAGCCAACTCCTCAGACATTGGTCTCTTTGTGAGCATTGCCTGAGGTCATTGTCAAGTAAGCAGACATTGGCATATGCTTCGTGTAATAGCATTCTCCCATGTTTCCTTATAGCTTGTACAAGTGAATGCCAGAAAATGCTGCTTGCATGAAGAACTGATATCAGCTGGACATACACCAGTTTTAATGTCCACTGAGCATCACTGTACTCCAGGCATGTAGTACTGCACATCCATTACATAGGCTTTACATACACACTCCATGCTACTACTCTGTGCTACCTAGCCATAGCACAAATCTTCACTGTATACTGTTTACTACACAGCTGGATGTAGGCCTTGTAGTCACTTCAAATGTACATAATTAACTTGATTGCTTGGTTCCCTGAACTATTCAAATATACAAGTCTACATATCTGTTTAAATAGAAAGTGTCCACCATCCACTTGTGTGCTGTCACCTACACCATACATGTTCACACTGTGCAGGTGCTGGCCATGCCTCCTGTGGCTCATGGGTCCTGGTACACTATTGCAGCACTTGTCACATCATGGTGTCCTGATGTGTTGTTCACATTGTTGTAGTTGATGCATCAGCATGGTACATTGTGGTATGCCATCATGGCATTGGAGCATACAGTATGACATTATGACAACTCCCCCTTTTTGGCATTCAAACATCATATATATATATTTGTTTCAACATAGGAATGCCTCTCAATCCATTCTATGACAGTGATTGAGAGGTATGTTCTGGTTGTTTTTATTCCATCCAAACATGTGCTCACTTAGTTACCTTCAGTTCACATGTGTTGTGGTTCTAATAGGTTATGAGCCCCAAATGGTTCTGAACTGAAGAACTGATTATATGACAAGACCACACATGTATTCAATATTGCACACCATTGTCAAAGTCGAGCCTAATCTTCTGATGAAAATCTGGAACTCCAGAGTTAGTGTCTGAATGGAAGGGACAATGGCTTCACCTTATGTGGTGCACCCTTGTTGAAGGCAAGTCCCCAGTATTTCAGAGGGACGGATGTAGGGCAGAGGGTCAGAGGTCAGAGGTTGAAGGATCAGAGGTCAGAGGGTCAGAGGTTTGAGCAAGTGGTGGGTTAATGTTAATGAGCTGAGGAAGAGGATGACAAGATAAGGACAAAGAGGGCAAGGAGGGAAATCAGAACTAGAATCAATATTTGAACTGAGGGTACAGGAGCAGAGTACAGAGTTTATATACAGAACAAAGTGACAGTATTGGCAATTCCAGCAGAGGTCTGGAGGACCCACCTGTTGTGTGAACGACAGCATTGGCAATTCTGTATCATGTCCAGTAGCCCCTACATGTTGGAGGTGAGACATGGTGGTGATAGTAGCCCCCTGGTGTTAGCACCTGTCAGAATAATACAAATGGTCAAATGAAATATCAAAGGTAGTCAAATGGTGAATAAACATATGCAAGTCCAATGACTCCAAATGGTCTCGTAAGCAAGAACACTCCAGAGATTGTGAGAACAAAAAACTGGAGGTACAGAGTTGGACTTAGCAAAAATCATGGATATGACAACCACTGAAGATACCTCATTCATAGAAAGCAAGATGACAGGCTTTTTTGAACAAACCTTCTATTCACATGTTGAAATACTGCACAATAAATAATCTGCCATCTTCTAACCCTCTTCCCTGCCTCTTCTACCTCTGCCCAACATGATCAGATCCAAAAATGCCAACCCCAATGCCCCAGCTGCCCCAGATCCTGATGAACCTGGGCCAGCACCTGCTGGATCCAATGACCCTAGATTCACACCAGTTCTGGTGGCACCCACTGCTCCTATAATCAAGGTGTTGAAATTAAGCAACATGAATCTGGACAAAGTTGAACAATTCAACATGGGCAAACATAACTGGCCGACCTGGTTGGACTATATGATGAACATCTTCCTACTCAACTCATGCAGTGGCTACATACTGGGCACCATACCATGCCCCATGGACTCAGCTGAAAACACAGCAACTTGGGACATCAACAACCTGTGCATCATTGCAGTGATGAAAACTTGTTGCACTTGAGAGGAGAGTCTCCTTCTGTGCAATGCAATGCAAAAGATGCTTGGAACATCCTCAAATCAGCACAAGAAACTCAGACCAGTTGCTCAAATATTGCTCATACAAGAGATCCTTGGCGTAAATTTCAAACATTCGGATCACTTGGCAACCATGGCCACATAACTATGTGACATTGTCGACTGGATCTATCCTATCAGCATTTCCCAGCAGGATGACTTGCTGCTCATCTTTTTGATGAATGCTCTGTCCACTGACTTCCCAGCACTTTGCAACCACATTGCTGACTGTGTCAATGCCAGCTCAGCCACTGACCCATACACTTCCCTGCATTCACATCAATGGCTTGACTTGGAACAGCAGCTCATCAATGGTGAAAAACTATCCAGTGGGAATTTTGCTTTAGCTGTGATGACCTTTGCCAAAGCACAGATGCAATCAAACAAGAAATGCTCAGTATACTCCCAAATGGGACACAATGTCTGCTACACAAAGTGAAATGGATCCAGACACACCCATGAGCAATGCTGGCAACCTGGAGGTGGCTGTGCATGTGAATAGGACATGATCCTTGCTGAGAAACAGGCAGCAGAAAATGCGACAATGACAAAAGGGAAAGGGCCCACACCCAAACCACCAATGAAGACATCTAGTGCCAGCAATCTGCAATACAACACATCCAGATGTGCA
>JBBPQO010000390.1:0-11185 GCA_038092535.1 Xerocomus subilludens | reverse complement strand
GGTGTCAGCCAGGCCCATGGTGGGCAGTGGGATGTGGTCCAATGGTATCAGCTGGGCCCATGGTGGGGTGAGGTTTGTTGCCTGAGGGTGTTGACCAGGCCTG
Source organism: Xerocomus subilludens (assembly GCA_038092535.1). Taxonomy (NCBI): domain Eukaryota; kingdom Fungi; phylum Basidiomycota; class Agaricomycetes; order Boletales; family Boletaceae; genus Xerocomus; species Xerocomus subilludens. The sequence goes on along the minus strand of JBBPQO010000390.1, from coordinate 11,082 downwards.
TTGTGGGCAGTGGGATGTGGCCCAATAGTGTCAGCTGGGCCTGTGTTGGGGTGAGGTGTTATGTAAAGCATATGCCAATGTCTGCTTACTTGACAACAGCCTCAGGTGATGCTCATGAAGAGACTGACATCTGAGGAGTTGGCTTTCAAGAGACGATGAGGATGACGAGGGATTCAAGCAAAGCTTGACTGAGGGTAGTTCTTAGGAACTCAAGGGATTGAGACTAGATGTTATGCTTGTATTGCGCAGATCAAGAATGGAGAATACAAGGTAGTACAATGATATTTATAAGATCTGGGAAAGCACACAGACCACGGAATGGAAACAAAAAGAAGAGCAAGGAATATAATGGAATGTTGGAGAACACAAGCTGATGTAAGAGAATCAGTGGAGGAGAAATAAGTCCATTTATAAACAAAGAAGGGAAACAATGCTAGGACTGGAGATAAAGATGAACCCTTCAGTAGAATAGGTCATACCCCTCCACGAATGACTTGGAGAATGATAAAGAAAGAGAAGAACACAATGAAAAGGAGATAAAATTGTAACAGTATCACTATTCTTGATCTGTGCAATACAAGCATATCATCTTGATTCATCCTTCATTGAGTTTTCCACTTGAAACTCTTGAGTCTCTTTAAGACTATCCTTAGTTGAGTCTCCCACTCAAACCTCTGTATCCTCAAATCTCTTGAACATCAACTTCTTAGATGTTGGTCTCTTCATGAGTATTGCCTGAGGACATTGACTAGTAAGCAGACCTTTGTCATATGCTTCATATAACAAAAGATCAAGAATCTTTTTGGTCCCACCTCTCTAGGTGAAGGACCCACCCCCATCATCATCATGAGTTTCCATAGAGCTTTTGGAATTTCTGAATCTGAGTCAGAAGGCAGCAATATTGAAGTTGACTCACCCTCTCATACTGCCACTAGCACCCCTTCAAACCCTTGTCCCAGTACCAACTGTAGGTGTCTCAATTACACCAATGCCTCCTAGCAACCCCAAACCCTCCATTTATTTGACCACCTGTCATCCCTGTACCCCCTAGCAATCCCAGATCTTCAGTTTTACCAAAGGGTCATGTACATGGTTGATCCAGTACTCTTGGAGCCTGGTACCAATGACAGGTTTTTCTTCCATAAGAACATATGGAGACCCCCTTCAGCATGTGAGGAGACAGTGACAACAAATGACAATTTGCTATCATCACAAGCTTAATGAGCAAGTGTGAGTAATTCACCACCCCATGTGCTCAAGACTTACAGTTATTGTTTGAACTATTCCTATATAGGAATGTTTGAGGGTCTGAATAAGCCTTCCAGTATCTTTGTCAAAGATGTGCACCACCCTGCTTTCTCCACCACTGATGATTGTCTTCATCTGTTCAACAAATGTGACTTGCTTGTGGTTGTGGTTTGGCTTCATAGGATCTGATGCAAGCACCATCTTCTAGACAGTGTAGGTTGGATCCACTTATAGTGTTATCAACCCCAAAGTAATCTTCTGTTTCATCAACAGCAGCTGCCCTACTGCAATTTACCATCAGACCCATCAGAGAATCTGAGTTGCAGCTCACATAATCAGCCTGGTGGGCTTCATTGTTAGAAGTGAATCATTCTTACTTTGTAATATGTCTTATTAGAATTGTCAATCACACATTCCCCACAATGCCTTCTGATTGACTTGTATTTTCCCATCCTACATTCCTAAGACAATGATGTTGACTCCTTGGAAATAAACAGCACATGGCACAGTGGTAGCAAGCTCTACACTGAAAATGTTCATGAGGTTCAGTTTCAAGTCCAGGGCCCAGAGTTGAGCATGTTTGTCATGCATCCCAGTGATAATGCAAATTGCACCATCAATATTGTAATGACTGATACTCATGATTTCCTGTCCAGTGCCTAAGCATTGTGAAAATATCTTGTCAAATTCTGTTGTGGTATTCAGACACTGCTGCCACAACATAAGGTATCCAAGACCTGTCCTGGAGCACAGCACTTCTTGAAGGTTGCTCTTTTAAGACAACTAGACAGTGCAGGTAACTGGATCACCCAGGTTTCACAGTTGAGTTGGCTTTGACAATTGGGACATTCTCTGTAGGTCCCAAATCTGCAATCCATCTAATCCTGCTCATGTTAGCTTCTGGTGTCAAAAGTAAACTGATACTTACCACTGCCTATTAGTAAGTTGCAGGAGTTAGATATCACCAAACACAAGATTGTGTCTTGATGTCTGGTGAGGTGGGTGGCTAATTTATATTGCTTGGACTTTGTTGAGAGGAAATTGAGAGAAACCATCATGATCTATATAGGCCTTTGGCACTTAGTTAAGAATATAGCATGTGCAAGAGCCTTGTAGTCATGGTGACACTATTATTGTACTGAACAGCCAGTTTAATGAAGGTAAGTTGTTTGTTCTGCTCAGCCTTGTTCTCAATTTTTTTGCAGGGAGACAAAGGCAACTACTCATTGTCACCTACAGAAGATGGTCAATCAATGCCACTTTATTGCCCATGTGATCATCTTTGTGGTAACATTAATATGTTCCAGTATATAAGCTTTGACTGAGTTTGGATTGTGGTTTCTTTTGCTCACTTAGGATTAGCCACAACACAAAAACATTGTAGTTGGAAGAAAGCAACAAGAAAGACATGGATGCAATACAATCACCACACATTGCACTAAGTAAATCACCAATTTATGATTACATTACTTAGTCTTCTTTCCCTTGTTCCCAGGCAAAGAAGTACTACTTTGTATCCTTTTCAGCTATTGGCTCTGTTGTGAGGTGTACTTCAATCAAAGCATGATTAAATTATCAATGGGCCAGCAGTTTTCAAGGCCATTCAGAAGGGGATATGCCATTGAAATCTTGTTTAAAAGGGTTTAGGGTTTTAAGTTTACTTCAAATTTGAACATTGCATCTGCTTACATGGTGTTTTACAGTCTTTATTGCTGCAAGATCTTGTGTGCTTCTACTCTGGCCTGGGTTTAAGAATTTTTTGGTAACTTTGTGTGCAAAATGCTGATATCATTATGAGTGGTGTCTTATTTGTATCAGTCATACCAATAGACTAACTTACCTTGAGTGCTCTGAACTCAGTCTCTTTCCAGCCAAGTTGCTCCTCAAGATTGTATCCCCCTTATCCAGGCCTTCCTGCCTCTCCTGAAGGTTTTGGTGTCTTTGTGGTGTCAGCAATCTTGCTCTCAAGGGAGGAAAGAGAAGACTTGCTTGGAGATGGCAAGTGTTCTGACTGCTCATGATTTGGTTGAGGGCTTTGTGAGTTGGCAGTGAAAGTTACTGTTTTTTCCTTGGATTTAGACTGTAGGGAGGGTCTGGGCATGGTTGCAAGTTGGAATACTGGGGTGGTGGTATGTACTGGTGTAGATGCTAATTGGAATATGGGAGTGGTGGGAGGGCTCAGCATCATTGCTCATAAAGTGTATGAGAGCAGATGGGGTAATCTTGAGGTAAGCTCTTCAGATGTAGCCAATGTGGATAGAGTCATGGATATCTGGATCATTTAATTTAGAGAAGATAGTAGAGGTAGCTGAGGAGGCTTGTTGGCACAGTAGAACACTGGTACTGAATGTGTTTTTGGAAGGCATTTGATTATAATGATCTCCAAATCAATGATGAGTTTTATTTATTGCTATGTCTAATGATATTTCTAATATTGCATATTGTTGCACATGACTTATCATTGCCATAGGTCCCTGACATATTATAACAATGAATTCTTTGGTGACAGTAATGGGAGATAGAGTGCTATCTTGATGTAGCTATATTATATGAACAATATTAAGTGTTGGCTAGTCAGACAATAGCCAGTATCCCATGATCTGACCAAGATACTACTATTTAATATACATGCTCAAATAAGTGTTCCAATGAGTTATCATTTTGAAATGGCTACCATCTCATCAGATGTTATCCAAATCCCTTAATTCTTGCAGTGGAAGAGAGTCCAGTGTGTGTATTGCATTTCAAACACTCATAGTCTAGGATTATGATTAGTGGTTATTTGGAATCATTGTCTTTAGTACAAAACATGCAGACATTTGGATGCTTATCTGAGCCACTGTATACTCTAAGTAGATGACTGATACCAATTGAAATGCAGAGACTATTCACCACAGCAGATATATTGATCAGCTTTCTCCATCTAGCATCCTCTTTTGTGACATTCTTTTGTTGCCATTTTTTTAAAGTATCATAGTATTAGCAAGTATATATTTGCTCACAAGGACTGTCAGAACCTGAAATATACACTTTGTGAATGCAGGGGAATCACATGCATGTCAGTAGTCTCATCACTGTATGGTATGGAACATTGAAGTCATGCCATGTACATAACACTTACTCAAACACTGTAGATCCAAGCCTTGACAGTCCTGCCAAACCCATTACTACTTACCCTTAGGGTGGACCCCCCCTCCCAAGCCCTTGGCTGAATTGGACAGCCTTTTTTTGTCCAATTCAGCAGGTCCTAATGGTTGGTTACATGATATGATTGATACATTCCTCAAGATCTTAGATGGACTGATTGGAAATGGCTAGTAATTCATACTCCTTGCTGACCCTTCACATACCTGACCCCTATTGACTTGTCAGCAGGGAATCTAATATGTTGACAACTTGGCCTCCATTGATATTTTGGACTGTCTATCATCCTCACTTCACCCTCATCAATTCCTGACCAAAATGACTTTCCAAACTATGACCCAGTCCTTCTGCAACAGATCACTGCATTGCAAGCCCATGTATGTGCCCTGCAAAACAGCCATTGCCAAAATCAAGTGTAAGTCCATTGTTGGGTGTTGTGATGCAAGCTGATAGCCATTTGCACCATAGCAGACCCCCACCCTTTAGCTGCAAAGGATGAGCCATCAGGTGTGCTGTCTCCCTTATTGATAGCATTGATGACATGCTGACACAGGATGGTTGACATGCTGAGATCATGCATGCAAATGTCAGTATGAGCTACAGTAGCCAGTATGTATCTTATGCAATATTTTATTGAGTGACAACTTCTCTAATGGCATGTCCTAGGAAAGATCATTTATATAGGGGCTACAAGCTGCTCTGTTTGGTCCCATCTATTTGTGAGGTGCCTGAGATCAAACTTTAGCAAGTCAGGCATCAAGTGAGCACTTGCATCTATTTAGTTTGGTTGTTGGCACATGGGTTTTCAGCTTGAACAGCAAGCAGACAGTGCATGCAGCAATGACACTCATGTCTTCAAGGTGGAGGTTGTGCAGTGGCTTATAGCCAGTTCACCAAAGCCTAAACCCCCTCTCACCAAGGATGACAAGACAGGTAAGGGTTCTACAATGATTGTACAGGAATGGCACTCTGTCCAGTGGACTACACTTGAAACAATATGCATGTCATAATTTGTGTGTGCTGTTCAAGCTGACCACTCCATTCATTTAGCCATTAGCAGAAGATCTGGGAATTCCATCCTGAATTCCTCACATCAGCCCATTCATGGACAATCTTTGTACATGCCAGTCACCAGTTCAACCATGATGATTCTCCTGATGGCCTATTCAAGGGCAAGATTTTGATCAAGGTAAGTTATAAAATCTGCACTGGCTCTTTCTCTCATCATATTATATCCTAGGCTTACAAGGCCATTTTTATCTCTTCAACTTTGATTGACAACAAAGACAATGAGGAAATTGTAGGCCACTCTTTCAGGAAATGCACCTATGGTGAATGATAAACTTGACCTCATGTTGCTGCTATAATAGGTATGAAGACAGTTTATCTGTGAGCTATTGCTATGTAGCTTGTCAGGTTTGTCCTTGCTCTAGCTGTGATACCCATTGCTATGTTTGCATGTAGCCTAATAACTCCTCCAGCTTCAATTTGCCCTGTCCTCTTGTGGCTCATGGGCAGTCATAGATGGAATCTTTGACATGCACAAGTTCTATGCTGCAATAGTGGACTGGTTCAAGCAGGTCAATGATGAGGATGCAAAATAATTTGTCGATGACCTGTTGTTATGGTGGAACCGGTCAGTCCTTTACCTGATTACTCACTGATTGTAATGTCCAGCACAGTTTTAGGTTAGGGTTTTTCCTCATAGTTGGAGCAAGAAAAGTCTGCAAGTATGTCAGTGGCACAGTCACTCAAGCAGTGCCATATCAATTGGATATACTAAATCTCCAAAATCACTATTCATGTATCTATTGGTAATGATTTGTATGGTATGGGCCAATTAAGCTGATCTGATTTTTTTTTGCTGGATATCCAGAAAAATAAGCATGACAAGCCTTCTATGTTAATGTCACTGTTTGTCACATGAAATCATAAATGTGCAAGTTGTTGAGCAGGGGAGGGATGGCATGATTGCTAATCCTGGCAAACTTTACACTTCTTTGCAATGACATGGAGACTGTGAGTAGTTCTGTAGATTTGTTGCACAGAATTTGGTGCCCATGGCATCCTTTTGCAGCACCACTTTGCTATGCATCCCACTTTGGCAATGGTTTGTGCTGATTGTCTGCTTGCCACCTCTTCACAACCTCAAGCTCACTGAGACACACTCTATAAATACATTGGTCTATGAGAACCTTGCCACTGATCAGACTGTGGTGTTTATTGCCCAGCAGCCATAGCATAGCATTAACTGGCCTGAATGGCCATTCTTTGTGCTGCTTTACCTCTCTGAAAAAATTGTGGAACATTGACCACTTTTTCTCTTCTGGGACATGGTGAACAATACTAAAACCCTTGCATTGATTGCCCACTGGACCTATTGTTGTCAAGGTTTGTACTTCTTGCCCTGTTCATCCTGCCTGAGAGCCCTTGACCATGTATATTCCAACATGTCATGTGTGACATCACCACCCATCCATTGCTCATTTGTGGCTGGACCTATTGTTATAAGGTGATTATGAGTCCTTATAAGATAACCTAAGGAATTATTTATAATTTATAATGTTCTCCTGTTGACAAGGCATTATAAGGTCTTTTAAGAAAAATTATATCCTAGTGATAAACATATAATATTGGGGTGGTTGCATTGCTAAAAATAATGTGTAACAGTGTGTGTTTGTTGCTAACTTTTTTAGCATAACACAACTTGGGCAGCTTGGTTGCTAATGATAGTAACATAACACATGCAAGAGGATTGGTTGCTACTAGTAGTAGTTTCAAGTTACAAGTACTTGTCAAAGTTAATAAAAGCCCAAATATCTTCATACTCCCATGCAGTCACCAATGAATCATCAGCACCTTTTCCTGTGCTATCAACATAGTGAGGGGTGGAGTCTACCTCAACAGGGATATCAGCAACATCTAGCACCTGATCCTGGACATTTATTGCAGTACATAGAATAATTACTATCACACCTTTTTTCAAGAACAACAATAGCATATACATGGCTTGTGTACACTGCTCTTGTGTCACAATATATGAGTCTATCCCTTCAACCTGCTTTGCAATCAGACCCCACCTTGCAAAACCTGCCTTCCTCCCTCTCTTAACCTGATAGCATATACACCAATAGTGACCAACTCTGCCTTGCAAAACATAATAATCCATCCTTTCTTAACCCTATAGTAGTGTGTACACCACTTGTTTTGCAATATATGAGTGTTTCCCTGTCTACTCCTTCAAACCCCATTTTGTTGCAATCAGACCATGCTTTGCAAAACCTCCCTCTTTTACAGAATCCAAGCTATGTCTTGCAAAACCCACCCTCCTCCCTCTCTTACAGAACCTGCTTGAATCTTGCAATACTTGGCTTATTGGCCATCTTTGCCTTATCTTGCAAGACCAACTTGACCAATATGCAGGATATCTAACCCTGTCTTGCAACACCCACCTACCATCCTTCAAAGTGCATCTTGCAGGACATACCATCTCTGTTGTGTCTTTTCAGTTTAAGTCATGCAATTCACATTCATTTTGGGGCATTGAAGCTATCTGTAACAAGACTAGTAAAGACGTCACAGTGGAACTGCTCATGCTGCACCCTGCCTTTACACATCTCAACTCATGGCACCTTGTTGACTTGGATTGAATGCCATCTGGCAATTTAGACTTAGTCCACTTCACAGTGATGGGCACCTTGATCATCAGTTTCAAAAGTGCCTGCCTGTCCAATTACCATGTCAACTGCCAGTGGAGAAATCTCAAGATTAAATGCTGTCTTTGACCAACAGGTCGAGGTCTTCTTCCCAGAAGTGGTTTCAGGCTCAGGCCTTGCACCATTCAATCTGAATCACTGAATATATTATCATAGGCAGCTCAAAGATTCCTCTGCAACTGCTTACCATCCTGCAGGTTCTGGTCTTCACCTCCTTCACCATTGCTGCTTCCACAAGCAAGCCAGATCCAAGGCAATCTTCTCCATCCATCCTTCAATCAGTCATCAGTGCCATACATTATGCAATGGATTTCTTTCTTTTCAAGAGGCTAGAATATAGAACTCCAGCCCACTTTGCCAAGAAAAGGGGATAACACCATCAAGGCACTATAAGCAGCACAGTATTTAGCAGTGCATGAGTCTATCCTTCCCTGGACCAATGCAAGACAATTGTGTGCCTGAGTAATTGCACCTTGACCACATAGGAACTGATCTTTGAAATGAAGCATATAAGAAAGTGAGCAAAGTCCCTGCCACAATTCCTCAAGCACATCATAAGCCTGACCAATGTAAAGCTTCCTTTTGATTTCCTCCAATTCATGATCACATGGAATGTGGCATTCAAAAGTGGATGGAAGCCAGAGACAAAAGTATTCTGGGAATTGGATGGCTCTGGAACCAAGAGATGTCTTCACATGGAGAAAGACAACATAAGGAATATACAGCATTTGGACCTCAGTCCAAGCCTTGATGTGCCTCATGAGAGCATTGCTGTGTTGAAGTAATTTTTGCCTTCTGCTGATCAGTCATATGCAACCCTAAACTCTCTCTATCAAAGCAAAGATGTTGTCTGCAAAATATTAGCCATGGTATGACTGTGATTGGTAGAAACTCACTGTTGTTCTTCTAAATTGAGTCCAGTGCTAATCAGAATACTGAAAAAGATGTTGATGTGAACAATAGCATTCAGCTAGCTGGCTTTCTCTCTTGCACACTGCAGGCATATGGAAGGCTGTGTGATTGCTAGTTGATTTCAATTTAACTCAAAGTCTGGGTAAAATAACAAGAATAACACACTGCTTGCCTTGATCTCAAATGGGTTTGGCTTTGACATAATCTCCCAAGCCTTGACATCCACTTTCCATTTCAATAGCTGGTCCTCATATCACTCTTCAAGGGAACTTTTGAATTTGCAAAGATTGTCCTGATGATCATTCTGTTTGGGCATTGCTTCTATAATCTTTTGGAGAGTTGCCTTGCCTGCACTGTTTGGAAAGGTAAGTCTTGCAAAACCTATACAACGAAACTTATTTACATAAACCACTCAACTTCTTCTAGTTTCTGTCTCTGATGAGGTTGTCAAGGGTATCTGTTACAATTCTTGGTAGCATGTGATCCTTCCCTATCTTTGTCCTTGATGATGTCATTTATCTCTTGTCATTCTCTGCCATCCTCTACTGTCTCAGTTTCCAACAAGGGGTCTGCCCTATTATTTCAGTTCATTGTCCTGGTCATCCTTCTTGTGCTCTGTCAACTTATCTGGCTACCTTCTCATATCTTCTCTGTCCATCTCATCTTGGGACTTGTTTGGGATTCCCCTGGGACTTATCACACCTTGTGGTCATCTGGATCTAGATCTTCTTCTTTCATATGATCTTCTATTTCCTCTTTTGTATTAACTTCTCTTCATTTCTATGCTTTTCTAGTCATCTAGAACCCTCAACATGAGGCTCATCTCTCCTGTATTCCTTCATTCTTCAATCCCTTGAATATTCTACATAAGGCTTGTTTTTTTCCTATTTCTCTTATCTCTTGTCATCTTGCTTACTCTTTGTGCTTTGACATTCTCTGATATCTTTCATATTTTTCATATTTTTTGTCATCTCATTTACATTACATTTTGACCTGGGTAGGGGAATGAGATCAAGATTCTGTGTGATCCAACAGGTACTTGAGGCAATTCAAGTTAGTCATGCAGGTCACAACACAGATGGTGAGAGCAAGATGGTGGGGCAGGTGGAGTGGAAGGGAAGCCAGGTCCAAGTTGGTGTGAATGCAGAGGGTGGGCTCCCAATGGTATTCTACTTGTAATCTACCTGCTGTGTAGCATGTATTGAACACCCAATGCATTCAGAGTTCAGTGGAGTTGATCATTAGTAACACTACTTCAGGTCAGGACACTTCTATCATTCTTACTGACTTTTTTTGTCTGTATTATGGGAGCAACCTTGTTTCCTCCTGTGGCCATTTTACAGAACCTTCCTCTCTAACTCACCATGTCATTCTGCTGATTCCTTTTTCATTTGCATCAATAGAGCAACCTTGTTCCAGTTCTATACAGTGTTGTATGTCCTTGTAATGTTGTTTTATATTGCTATTTAACCTTTGCAGCAGTATGTTTCCATTCCACTGCCTTCTCACATCCTCATCCCTTGATTCCTTGGAGCACAATCTCTCCTGGTGTATGTTTTGACAAACATGATCTCCTTTATGCTGATAAAAGTTAGTAGGTATCATACAAAACCTGTACAGCCCTGCTATGCCTGCATCCTGCCCAACATTCAAGCAATGTCTGTGCAAGGAGTGCATTGAAAAGGGCAGCCTTGGTGTTGATGGAAAACCACAAGGCATCCTTATAGAGAGTCATCTTTTCCCAAATCACTTGAAACATGTTCATGACAAATTTGCCCAAGTTTCTCAACACCCCACCATCTCTGTCACTTATTCTCTATTAAATTCTTCCTCTGCATCTGTTTCCTCACTCCTGGCATGGACCATCTCACCAGCACCTATTTGCACTCACACTTACTAGCAATGGTCCTGACCCAATCATGTACACAAACAAAATGTGGAACTCTTGGGCTGACTTTCAAAATGGAGGTTCAAGAGGCAGCATTATAGCCTCCTCTCCTGACTCAGTTCCAGTCAATGTGATCATGACCAGTCTGCATCATCTCACACTCCAACCTTCCAC
>JBBPQO010000389.1:0-11212 GCA_038092535.1 Xerocomus subilludens | reverse complement strand
CTCTCACATGCCTCCCACTCTGGCTCTGCTCTCTTCTTCCCCTTGTCACTGGTGGTGCTCTGCTGAGCATGCACCTCCTCCACCTAACTCTGTCAGCTGCTGTTAAGAAATGATCTAGTCACATCTTACCTGGCACTTAGCCACAGCCTTGGCCTCTGCCCTCTGTTTCTTCTCTGCCTTCCAGTGCTCCTCATCCTCCTACACCTTTACCACCACTGCCTTGCAAGCCTGCTGCTGCTCCTCTGCCCTCCATGCCTGCACCCACTATTGCCACTCTCAATACTTGGCATTGGCAACTCCCTCATTGCTGCTCTCAATACTTGGCATCAGCAACCCCCTCATCATCACACTCATCCTCCACAAGCAGGTCATCGGACCAGGTGGTGATGCTGCCCTTTAATGCAGATATGAGGAGATGGTTAAAGTAAAAAGATAAGGAGCCCAGGAGAAATCTGATGGACTTTATACCAGGAGAACAATAAGTGGATCACAAACTCTGACTTGCTTTGTCTTGCTCAGGCCTTCAGGGGTTTAGGCCTAAGAAGGGAATACTGTCTTATCCATGATTTTTGCTAAGTTCAACTCCATACCTCCGGTCTTCTGTTTCCACTATCTCCAAAGCATTCTTGCTTATGAGACCATTCTGAGTCACCAGACTCACATGTGTTTACTCACCATTTGACTATCTTTGATATCTCATTTGACCATTTGTAATATTCTGACAGGTGTTGACATGAAGGGGCTATCATCACTGCTGTGTCTCACCTCTGACATGTAGGGGCTACCAGACATGATCTGGAATTGCCAACACTGTCATTCTCACAACAGGTGGGTCCTCTGGACCTCCTCCAGAATTGCCAATACTGTCACTTTGTTCTGTATATAAACTTTATACACTGCTCCTGTACCCTGAGTTCAAATATCGATTCTAGTTCTGATTTCCTCCCTTGCCCATTTGGTCCTCCTCTTGTCATCCTCTCCCTCAGCTCATTAATCTTGACCCACCTTGCTCAAACCTTTGACCCTCCGACCTCTGACCTCTGACCCTCCGACTTCCAACCTCTGCCCCTCTGCATTATGCCCATGCCTCTGAAATACTGAAGACTTGCCTTTGACAAGGGTGCACCACCTAAGGTGAAGCCAATGTTCCTTCTATCCAGGCACTTACTTCAGAGTTCTGGAGTTTTGTTAGGAGATCAGGATCGACTTTAATAACATTTTATGGTACATGCAAATATACTGAGCATGGTTCTCTTCATGGTCACTTTCTTTTATGGATGGCAGCAAAAATCCTTCAGAAGTGCATGCATTGCTATATGACAAAGATTATCAATGATGGTTTTTTTTCTTCAATGACATCATTCATCATCATTTGCCAGATGTAGATATTATTTTAGATCCTGCTGTTGATCTGTGTGTCAAATGTCCTCTTTCCTTGCCTGATGCACAGAGCAGAGGTGATCCACAAGCTCAACAAATGGAAATCCATCTTGTAACTGAAGTTAAAAAATGTGGCAAGGTTTTGTAATGACATGTTTGTAGATCAGTCTGTCACAAATACAGAAACAAAAATCAGTGTCACTTTCTTTTTCTGCATGAGATCAGCAATGCTTCATATTTCGATGAGGAGAGCAACACCATTGTTTTGATGTGTCACAATGGAAATGTTAACTTCTTTAATCCTTACATTCTTGTGTTCTGTCGACATAATCATGACTTAAAGTGTATTCTGTCTGGCAAAAGTGCAAAAGCTGCAATGTTTTATATCTCAGACTATATAACAAAAATGTGTCTTAAAACATATGAGGTTTTATTCCTTCTCTCTTGGGCTGTTGCTTGCATGCCAGCAACAGACAAAATTGTTTCGAGTTCATTGGACACTGCAAAAATGTTGTTGCACAAATGCCTGATGCAATTCAACAGACAACAACAGGTACATGCACAGCAAGCTGTGCGCTTTCTCAAAGGAAATGATGATAGTATTACATCTCACCAGACCATTCCTATGATGTCATCACTTCTGATCTCACATGTAACTCAAATGTCAAACAACATTGCTGTTGCAACTGAAGATAATCTGGTGTGTGAGATGGTCAACATATGATTATCAACTGACAAATCAGGCAAATTAGTTGAAAGTAATCAGATAATGCACTATTTATTTCAAGCAGATTCTTTAGCTTGTATGCATTTCTATGACTTCTGTCACTTAGTCAGAGTAGAGAAAAAGAGTGCCAACAAAGAGTCATTGAAAATGTATATGAGCCATTTATGTGCCTATCAAAGACACTCTCTTAAGCCTGGGCATCCACAACACACTATGCACCACCTTGTCAAGTTCTGCAATGAGCAATGTGGAGAGGGTGATCTTGAGTTTGTACCTTGTGTCATAGGAATGATCATACCTTGACAATCATATCCCAATTCATGCATGGAGTTTGTTTGTTCTGGCCTATTTCTAATCGTTCACTAACAACTCTCCTTTGCTTTCTCTATTGCAGACAATTGAACAAGTGTTTGACCTGCACACTTTTTCTGACCAGGATCTACAAGTCATTTCAAACTGGGATTCAATCCACAAATGCAAAGATAAACAGGATGCAGAATGGTTGGCAAGAAATGCCAGCAACAACAATCCTTGTATATCAGGACCAAACAAAGAAGCTGTCAGTGGTCAGATGGAGTGCATTAGTGAGCTGCAAGATATATTGATTGATGACATACAAGATGTGGAGTCCTTTGAAATGCAGGCAATGACTGATTTTCAGAGTCAACAGACAATCAATGCTTTAATATATGCAGGCTGGTTAGATTCTTCAGTTAGCATGACTCAGAGTTGTCTGACATTTATCAACCAACCAGATGATCCACCTGCCAACAATGATTCACTACCCACAGCAGAGATGATCAAATTTTCAGATAAGAAATTAACAATGTGGAAAAATCAAATAAAGTGCATTGAAATTCAGATAGCAAACTCATGGTTAAATGCTTTGAATCTGGACAGTCAGGTAACCAGGGCTGATACAATGATGTGTGATGATTGTACTGCCACCTAAACAATGCATGTGAACTTAGTATGCAAGGATATCATATCAAGTGCAAGCAGACCAAACATTCAGATGCCAGAATCCATGCATGATGTTTGTGATCAAATAGGCCATGAGTTTGGACTGAACATTAAACAGCACCTAGTATATCAAATCATCTGTGATTATTTTATTGATGCATGAGTTTCAAAGGAATTAAAGTAGCTGAGACCACTAGGTTATTAATGACAGGACTAGGAGGGACAAGGAAAACTCACATCATCAAAGCTGTTGGTGCATTTCTCTCTCATTTCAGATGTTCTTATTTGCTTTGTTTTTTAGCCCCAACAGGTTCAGCTGCTGCTTTGATTGATGGAATAACAATACACAAGAAGCTGGATATCAAAGTCAAGAGCTGTAACAAGGGGAAGGAAAACAGAAAACCTGGTGACTCTGATAAAGACATGTCTATTGTCATATCTGTCACAAATTGAACAAAGCTGCATGACACTTGGAGAAATGTTGAATATCTTTTAATTGCTGTCATTGCAATTGCTGGTGGATACTGACCATGCTCTTTGATTTGTGAAAGAAATGCCAGGCAGATGGTTTGGAGAGATCTTGATAATCTTTGCTGGAGTTTTTTTTCAGTTCCTGCCTATAGGAGGTTCACTGCTTTTCTTGCCAACTCTGCTGTATGCATGTCAAACAGAGGTGGAGATTAAAAAACAGCTTGGAAGACTTGCCTGGAAAACAATCAATCCTGTTGTAGGATTAGATGAACAACATTGGATGAAACTAGATGTAGAATATGGCACTGCTGTACAGAGACTTACAGTTCATGAATATATGTTCAAGGACATTGAGCTTTTTCTTGGTGAGGTACATCTGCATGTTACTTGTCAACAGATTCCAATTCAGCCTGTGTTTGCAGTCACAGGTCACTCTGCACAAGGAAAGACTCTACCAAAGGTTCTTGTAGATATGGCAGATGGAGGATTTGCTGCATATGTCGCAGCTTCATGTGCATGAACAAGAACTGGACTTTGCTTGATGAGACCAGTTGTTCTTGATGACCTGAACAAACCGTTTCCATTGGATCTACAGTCTGAAGCCTTCTGTTTTGATGCACTTGAGCACAATACATACGTTCATCTTGGATTCAGGCAGGGTCACATTGTAGAAGTATCCAACCCTGAATGTGAAAGTCCCTTTAAAAAGGCTCATGTTAATGCAATCTTTAAGAGTTGCAAGTTATGTAAACGGAAGTCATCTGATGACAATAGTAATGAAATGATTTCGGAACTAACTACAAAAAACCAGCAAACTAACCTCAATCACAAGATAGACTCATTTTATACTCATTTTATGCATGATTGTGATAGAGTTGTCCAGAACACAAATATTTTTGACATTACTTTATTCAATTGTGTTCAGTTGCTTGGTCCAGGATGTTGTTGGTCTTCTGAGGATTGGTCTTGTGCATACAACTATACATTTATGATATTGTTTCATGCTTTCATTGATGGAATTGACCAATTAAGGTCATCTTGGTGTTGAAATTCAGACAATATCTTGATGAGGATGCTCTAGACCTTGTTTGAACAACTTATTACATCTCAATCCTTGCTTGCAATACCAGATTCAATGTATTTCAATGAGAAATGTGATGCATTCCATGACCTGATGTCAGTGCTTGATAATGAATGTTTTCCTAGACGTGGGCAAATAGGCTGTTCCATGAGTCAACTTTTTGAGCATATCTTCCCTGTCTCTAATTGGATTCTGTTGTTGAAAATCAGATGCCAGTCAACACATTGCACAGAGATCCATTTCATCAATTCCAATTTGCATTTCCCAGTTTATCTCACTGACATTCACACTAATTTGGACCATTACACAGACACATTGACCATAAATTGGTCAGAAATTGTAACTCTACAAAAGTGGATAGACATGGGGTTCCTCCACCAGTCCTATAACAAGACTCTATTATTGAACAACCATTCTTCCTGTGGAACTGCCCTGCATAGTATTGGACTTTCATTTGCTCCCCCGTTACTCATATTTGAAATTACTCCAGCTTCAGATGGCAAGATTTGTGAATCCTGCAAATTGATTATTCATACATGCCCTGACAAGAGAGCCATATACTCCCTTGTTGGAATAGCATATGTAGGTAATTATCATTTCACTGCACAGATATTTGTGCAAGGACAAACATGGTTGTATGATAGTCAAGCAAATGGTGGTGTACCTATCCTTGATAACCTCAACAATGACACAATATCCTTTGAAGGCAAAATGGCATATATCTTTATCTCTCCTTTGAAACATGTTATATGATTCTGATGTTCTCGTTCCATAGTGACTTGACAATCAATCATTTTCCATGGCCAAACCTCACTTTGTTAGCACCAAGGTACCATGTTGACATTTTTTTCATTGAATGCAGCCATGCCAGGGCATGATGATATATTGAAATAGCAGGGTATCACATATGTATCCACAGTTGACATGATATCCAGAGTTTGTCAATGACAAGTTTCACATAGATATGTCAACAACATGAGTTCAACGTTTTGCTTGCTGATCCAAGAATAACATCCAATATCCTGCTGATTATATATAGGCTGATCTTTGTCTAGGTTCTCTGTGATATGTATTTATCCCTTATCCATGCAAACTCATTCTCACAGAGGACCAAGTTCACTGTCTGTGTCTGTTACAGACATGAACAATGGTAATATTCATGTTTCTTCCATTCCAAATTCTGTGTCTGTATCCATAGTGGGCATGGACAATGAAAATAATCAGGTTTCTTCCATTGGTGATTCAGACAAATCGCTAACAGCTATATGCGATAGCAATCCAGTCATCTTATCCTCAAGTCCACTTTAAAAGGCTTTGCTTTACAGTATGACACAAACAAACACCTGCATCACATCTAAACTTATCATCGAGGTGATTGGTAATGCAGAGAACCCTCATGCAATGCCTGACATGATGGACAATAGAGCAGAATACTGGGTGAAGGAGAACAGTGAAGTCTTGCACCTTGCTTTCCCCACCAGATTGGATTTCTATGGGCCAAACTCAAGGATTGAAGCTTACTTCAATTTGAACAGAAGCATTGTAATTTCCATTTCTCTCATAACTGGCTAGTTACTTACTTTTGACAGCCTCTGGATCTCAAGGCATGCAGAAAAGCTAAAGCTCAATTTGAATTTTGCCCTCTTGCTGACAACAATGAAATATGTCCTGATGTTGCAAAACACTGTTTGCACTATGCTCTCAAATCATTGCTTAGCTTGTGTTCCAGAGCTGAAATAAAGATTCAAGAAAGTGAACCTTTCTCTATCTTGCTTTGATTGTTGCTAAGCATCATACCAGAGAATCCAAGTTCATGCAGGGCTGACATTACCCCATTCATTAGGGCTATAACAAGGGACAACAGGTTCACCATTGTTGCTGTCATGGAACCAATATTTCAAAATCTTCTAAAACACAAAATATTCAATCCTGTCCTCAAGATTGATGAAGATTCTGATGGTAGGGATTCAATCATTCCTCAAAATCCTGTTCGTCATTCATTATTCAAAACAGAGTCTTACACATTTATGAGCCCAAGCAAATGTATGTGTGATACTGTGATTTGCATTGGTGACCTTTTCTACATGATTTAACAGACAAGGCATTGACCTCTGCAAAGTTGCTTGGTCTGTCCTCCTCAGATTCTAAGCAAAAAAATGTTTGTTTTCACTTTCTCAACATTGACATTTTGGTCACTACTGTTACGAATCGTACGTTCTAGTCTGTTCCATCTTTGCTACGTTCGTCCTCGAAGATGAGCGTCTACCTGTATTACCATACGTTCGAGCGTCTAGGACAGTTTCCTCTTCCCTCTTACCGTGCTGATCTCTTCTGATTTCGCTTACCTGTGACTCAGCACACGTGCGCGTACCCAGTACATGTCCTCTTGTTCTCCAACAAACATGTCTGCTGCGCATACTGCAGCCACATCGTTTTCTTCCTTTCTTGTACAGTTTAGGGCTGCTTTTGACTGCGCAACTGCGCAGATCCGTGCGCGCCCTTACATGTATATAAGCAGTAGTTAGTTGGCTGGACTCCCCAGCCTTATTCATTTGTTCACGGCATTTGGCGTTTGCGCTTGAGCCATTGAATTAAGATCTGGCCATCGTATTGCTTTACACTCTCTGTATATTCAGCCTCTGCCTAAGCGCCGCCTTTTCTCTGACGCACTCAGTTTTTGACTTGAGTGTTCTTACCATCCTTTCTATTACCCACCTCTTACTTGTTATCCGTCTCTGGGAACATCTTGCCCTTGAGGATTAGCGTTGGAGTTTGGCTCTCGCAACAACTACAGTGGCATTCATTAAAAATGTTGCATGTATGGGGCCTCTCCAATTTACCTAATCCAATGGGACTTTACCAGAAATTGAGCACTAATAACAACTTCAAAAATGTCACTGTGCTTGGACCTGAGGTATATGACACAAACAGCACTTTTATACCCCCTGGGAAATACTTGACTAAGTTGGAGGATGGAGCTGTTGTGGAGGTAGACATCATCTTAAAATGGTGAGCATGCAGCATTCCCATCCATTGCTTAAACTGAGTCTTGTCCATTACTTAGCTGGATGATCAAGCCTAATAGTCCAAATGCTTCCAGGATTTACCACACTGTCCTGCAAAAGATAAAGGTTATGCCATATGACCCCTACCTTAAGTCTGTGGTTGCAGACAGTCATTCAGCTGCCAAATGAAAAGCTATAGATAACTGGTTGCCTCTACCTTGAAGAAGAAACATGGGCATGTCAAAAGCTTTGAAATGGACCTTGATGTGGAGGAAAATTAAAAGGTCACAACACTTTGATTGGATTTGTAAATCACACTTTCCTCTGATTCAGCAAGGTACTGATGCATGTTAGATCTTTTGTTGAAATACTCCATCTCCTTCTTGTTTTCTTGCTCAATCTATTCAACATTTTTTTATTGTGCACTGAGTATCCTTTGTGTTTCATTTTATCTTCCTATGCTCAGTCTCTTTTCGATTCATGCTGTTCAGTACATACCCTGACACAATGTATTGCATACCCTTACTAACCCACCCTTATGTGTTTTTCACTTTGACCAAATAATTTTGTCTTTTTTGACTTGTGCCAGTTAGTACATACCCTGATGGAATGTCTTATATACTGATACTGAGTCATGACACATACTTCTGATGGGAAATTCATGCAAGCTATAGTGTATATATGAAACAATATTTCCTTCACTATCTCTCAAAAAACATTTCACAACCCAACATGCTGAAAGCTGGCATCATTCACTAAGATCTATCACCTCGACCTCTTGAACCCAGACTAAATCAAATATTCCAAATGAAATTGCACTAATTTGTAACTGGATTTTATTTAGTACATGCAGCAAGATTCATAGAGATGGAGTGTGCAAACTGAAAGTAGAGAATTGTTAAGTAATACAGTAGTGAGAAGGCATAAAAGATAGAGCATTGTTTACTAGTACAGTAGATGTGAAGGTGAAGATGTGGTTTAGTAATACAGTAGCAGAAACAAAGGCAATCAAGAGAACAAGACAAATGAGCCACAGTTGCATAACTTTTTTGGGGGGAGTTTTTGTGTGAAGGGTAGATGATGAGAGAAAGAAATCAATCATGATTGCTGGGTTCAAGAAAGGACATGACAAGTGGCTGTTACTCGAAGATGACCACTTGTGTTGAATGGATGCAGAGACATCAAAGTGGTGGGCAAGAGTTAGGGCAGAAGAATCTGTCAGCAAGTTTTGGTAGACATTCATGACTTCACTATTGTCATCTAGGAAACACCATCATTTGAACAACAAAAGACTTGTTTATTGTGAATGAACGCTGGCTCACTCCTCTGAACTGAGCATTCACACAGAGTGCACTCAGTCCAAGAGGTTGCAGGTTTATTGTAAATGCATGCTTGGATCACTCCCCTGAACTGAGCATTTGCACAGAGCACACTCAATCCAAGAGGTTGCAGGTTCATTGTGAATGCATGTTTGGCTCACTCTCCTGAATTGAGCATTCATGCAGAGTGCACTCAGTCCAAGAGGTTGTGGGTTCATGATGAATGAACACTTGGCTTGCTCCCTTGAACAGAGCATTCATGTGGAGTGCACTCAGTCCAAGAGATTGCAAGTTTATTGATACAGTATATGCATCATCACACCTGCAAAAAGCATTGAAATGTTTGTTGTTGAATGTCATTTATATGCCAATGGACATCCTCTTGGCAACATCATTCCACTAGATAATGTCTGTCAAGTCATCCAAGTCATTCCAAAATTTGGCTCAGGAGTTCTGCTCAGAATGACCTGTGACAATTTCTTGGACAATGGTCAGGAGTTCTTCATCAATGGCTTTGCAGATAAAGAGATCTTTCATGCTATACTTAGTATCCAGTAGCCCAGTTAGTTCACCAGAATCCTGTACTTGATCTTAGAGTTTATTCTTCATGTCAACTGTCTGAATGCTAGTATGCTATGCAATTTGATCTTATCGTTTGGTTGTCCATCCTTGATAATAAATTCATGTCATGAGTCTCATTCAAAAGAACAGATCATGTTAAGCAGAGCTTTTAGAATGTGCTACTGGCTACTACTGGTCTTCACCTTGGCTACCCCGCTAAGGGTTTCCTACTTCGTCGTACCTCGGGTAGTTGTTTTGCTGATCCATACTACAGTCCGTGATTTCAGTGGCGCGGCTCCCCAGTTGGGATAGCCACACCGGAGTTTCAACATTTTACCGATTCGGAAGAGTAGCCTCCGCGACCTCCCCGCCCCCGTTTTGACACTGTTGCCAGCGATCCTGTTCTCGCCAGCTGGCATACACCAGGTATCTCGACAATCGCCTTCCTCAGATCGGGTCATTCGCGCTGGGACAGCTTCAGAATCATCTCTTTGCGATAGGGACCAGTGACCAGTGATACACCGCCGCCCACCTCTTTCACGAATACCCACACCTTGGTCATTAGCCGCAGAAGACGACGACGCGTACAGCAGAGTCCTCCCCTCCAGCTCCAAATCTATTGGTCGTGTCGCTTCGGTAACCACGAAAAGTTTATTGTCGCTGGTCACCGGTTCCTCCTGCAACACCGACGCCCTTTGGAGATGGCCTGTCTGCGTTAGTCCGTGCACCCCTCGATCCTTGACCCTGGATCAACTGGTAATCGCGGCTCGCGCTCGCCCTTTAATCTGTCTCTCCGCGTCAAGCTTGGGAAAGCATGTCGCCCTCATAGTCGACGTGGTGGTAGAAAGGAGTCAGAGAGTGCAACGATTTATCTGGCAACGTTCATGTGCTGTTGACCTGATAATTTGTAGATTCAAAACACCAGGATGACAACAAACTAGCCAGGTTGTTCAACTTAGGGAGGTAGCGTTACCGTATAGATCCCAATACCCGAAGGTTTGACCATCAGCCCGGCCGCATTCATCAGCGGTTGAGACGTGGACATAATCTGTTTCACCTGCGTCGACGCATTCGTCACTTTTCCCAAACCGACTGCGTCCCATGGCACAAGCACCTTCCACTCGCAGGCATTGGCGACGAGAAGCAAATAGGCGTTGCCATTGTTCCAAAGACAAGCATTGACGCCCTCGACGTCAAACATCTCATACGTAGCATTGGGATTGACGAGGAATGGTTGAATAATTGTAGCAATGGCGCCATTCAATTTCGGAGCAGCTGTTTCAATGGTCGTCTGTACGCCCGGTTTCAACGGGTACTGAAAAGAGATCAAACCTGAAGAGCTATGAGCACCAAACCAACCGTGACGTTGGGTCTTATGTACCTGTTGCTCCATAGTTGAAAGAGATTAGATCCATGGCAGACCACTGCGCTCCACTTGGGGTCATGTTCCAGTAACTGGCGTCCAGGTAGACTCAGATCAGTGGAGGCAGTTCCGGAAATTGTAACCTGACTCACGGTGCTCCGGTGCCGAAAGCCTGGGGTATCGACCAAACGGTCTTGCTTCGGTCATAACCAAGGATGTTCAGCCTCTCCTTGAAGGACCGGACGCGATCCCTGATATCAAGAATGCTGGCTGTCCAGCAGTTATCACAGCCACAGTGACCGAAATCGGGAGTACACGGCGTATGCCAGACAGGTGAGTAGG
>JBBPQO010000388.1:0-11228 GCA_038092535.1 Xerocomus subilludens | reverse complement strand
CCGAGGACCGTCCGCCAATGCAAGGGACTCTGAGACACCGCCTTCGCCGCTCGTGGTGTCAGGCCAAGGGCCCACCAATGCGGTCATGACATAAGTTGCCCTCTCGAAATATAGTGTTATCTTTCACCACTGAAACCAAGATGTTATGCTATCACCTTCTGTTAGTGCTGAGTAAGCCCAAATATTTGTCTGTGGCTGGAAGGAAAGCTAACAGCACATAATAAGCTCAAAATGATGTGTCTGATGATCCAATCTTGTTGGTATTCTTTTTTGTGGCATTATGGTTTGGTCATCTAATGCTTAATGCAGTAGAAAGTGTTTGGATTATGATCTGTTACCACAATGGACTTATACAGCCCCTCAACATTTTGTCATAGACCCCAAGTAGGCCCAAATATTTGTTCTTGGCTAGAAGGAAAGATAACTTGTATATAATAAGCTTGAAATGATGTGTCTGATGATCCAATTTTGGTGATATTTCTTTCTATGATAATGAAGCTACATATCATTATGATTTGGTCATCTGATGCTTAATGCAGTAGAAAGTGTTTGGATTATGATGTGTCATGACAACAGACTTATAAGGCCCCTCAACATTTTATCATAGATTGCATGAATGCAAAGAAATGACTGGTGATAAAGAAGTAATTAAAAAGTTGGTTGTCATCATGGATTCAGTTGCAAGACAGTCTGCTGCTGCCTACTTTCCCCACTGGCTGGCACATGAAAGATGTCACAGTACTTTTGACATGCTGAAGACTAGTAATGACAGTACATGTTCAGGTGAAAGATCAGACATGGTTTGTGGTGTACTAAGTTACAGTAGGTATATGCATGATTCAACTCAGTACATATCAGCTTGTATCATCTATCTCAGACTCTTCCAGGTCATTCTCATCACTGGCATTCCCAGCAAGGTCTTTGTCTATCTCATACTTGTACTTGTCATTACTAGCATTCTTGGAGCCTTTGTCTGATTCAGCATCCTCATCCTTGCCAGGTGCTTCCTCTTGAATGCTGGCACCATTGTCACTGGTGCAGTCACTGTGGTTGGGGTCACTGCACTCATCAGGAGTGAATAGCCCATCTTTTGGGCAGTTGGTATTTTGTTTGCTCTGATTTGGTGACATTGAGGGATGGGACTGGGCTTGGTGACCCACACTAATATCCAAGTACCATGCAAACATATCGTGATCAGTGAAACTAAAGGGATGTCATTCAGGTTTCCTAGGACCTTGAAGTAGATATACACACATGTTAACATAGTAAGCCTTCCAGTCCTCAAAAACATCTGTTTGCTGAGTGACAGATGGGCCATGGCAGAGCAATGAGTCAGTGCAGCCATCTACAAATGAAAGGATCAAGTGACATGCATAGAGGATGACAGATGGGTCAATAAAGCCAAAGGCAGCACCCAAATCTGAGGGGATGAAGCCAATCTTGGGAAGGCAAGCATTCTTGAGTCCTCAATGATAACTGGGTACAATGCCAAACCAGCAAACCCATAGAAACTCCATGGTTTGCTTGATATTTGAATAATGAACTGTGATGAGGAATGCACCTAAAACTTTGGCATACCAGAAAGGATGGACATTTGGACCATCCTCATGTGAGAGCAACATGATAGCAGTGCTGTGTCCTGGATGTAAGGTGTCTTGGTCACAACACATATCATATGTTGTGTAGTTGATTTGTAGACATTTTGGGCAAAGGACTCTGTTGAGGCTATTGATGAAACAAAGGGAGTTTCATTCCTTGCTGAAGAAGGTCTGCTTGTCACCATCATAATCACAAGCTAGAAGCCATAATAGTAGATGATCCTTGAGCTTTGGAATGAAGTCCTGCCAGTGGACAAGGTCAGCATGGGCATAGTGTTGCTTCATCATGCTATACTGTAATAAAGTGGACCTGACCTCCAATGCTGGATTGTTGGGTGAGCTTCAGAGAAACTCTGCAAGGTCGAACACATTGACTGGGGAGTCCAATAATCAATGATGTAGCTTGTGTGGGACTTCAGCCAAGTCATTCTTTGGGTCTATATTTCTATTGGAGTCAAAGTCTACATAGTAAGCTTTGTATTGGTGCCAAACTCACATGTGTCACCTCTCTTGCTTGGCAATCTGCCTTGCAGGGTTCTTCTTTTTGTAAAATGATAAGTGCATTGGCTCATGATTTGGGTAGTATAGGAATCTGTTGTTCCAAATAGCTGGATTGTGTGCATATAATTGCCCAGTGCATGTAGCTTATATGTACTGAGGTTGAATGACTTGGAGCAGGCACTGGTGATACTACTGGCAGTTGTGTTTGACTTGCTGGACCAATTGTTCTTCTGTCTCCAATGTGCAGCTGTCTCAGATGGTAACTTCACCATGTTGAAGGCACTGCTTGTGAAGTCTTGGAACCTCTGTAGTTGCCAGCCAAGCAGATGAGTAACCTCATCAAGAAGATTCAGTGACTCATCATTATGAAGTCATACCTTGGCAAGGGCATGCCAATGAGCCAGCTGAAAGAGGAGATTCCATATGATACTGTCATCTTTGGCAGGGAACAATGCCTCAAAAGCAGGAATTATACACTGGAGCAACCTTTTTAGTACCTGTATATATATGTTCAGTCATATGATATAATATCATATCTGCATGATGTCCTTGAAGTGTTGAGCTGCACACTGATGAGCATCTGACAGGTTTGGGGGGGGATTGGCAGATTGAGCCCTTAATGGTTGTATCTGGTAAAATCATAGACAGTAGCTTTATTGTATGAAAATGTTGGACATAGACAACAATGGACACACCAATCATTTATAATCGAGATGGCACCTGGATCAATGGCATATACCAGTTGTAAGAGGTGCTTGAATACTGATTTGAATACTTCTAGCTTGAATTTGTGTAGAAGATTGATGATGAGAATGCAATAGATATTGCATCCCAGCAATGCAAGAAAATATTCGAATGCATTCTATTCATAAATGTCAGACGCTGTACATGAGAATGGATTCTAATGGACTGGCACATGTAGGTATGAGCAATATGTGCTTCAGGTATGCTTCTGGAATTGTACCTTTGATTGGTGAACTGAGGTTGTAAATAGCATTGTGTGTGGCAGTAACCTTCTCACAGAAGTATATGCATATCTTGGATATCATTTGTGATGTATCAGAAAAGAAACCAAGGTGGTGAAAGTCTGTCTTTGGAGTGAAATAGCACAGACATGGGCAGCAACCTTTATCCTGACTTGTGGCCAGCAGAACTCTATGGCCCCACTGTAAGCAAATACTATTGAGATTGTGAAGACTTACTTCTCCAGGTAATCTGCTGAGTATATGAAGATGTGAGGGAAAACTTGCTGAAACTTGCCATCATAGCATTTAATGACAATGCCATTTCAGTATGCATTAAGAAATTCATTGTCCAATAGCATTTTCCACACTGCATGAAACAATTCTCACTTGTAGTGTGTCAAGATGTTATTCATGGACTTTTTATTTGCAAAGCTGGATACAAAGTTTATGATGGTTTCTGGTAGCTAGTTTTGGTAGTTCTTAGTGATATGGATGGGTTGTATCAAATTCTAGGATGAAACTTACACTGGGAATGAAAGCAATGGGATGACATGCTCCTGAATCAGGACAGCTTCACATGTACTTTGACTGGTTCCCAAAGAAGAGGTAAACAGGCCAAGCAGATGCACTACTGAATTGTGCAAGGTGAGTGGCATTGGACCAGAACATCAGCCTGGCAATTACCCTCTCCAGGTTGCATCCATCATCCTGCCATTGCTTCTATAGTTCATTGTATGCCACAATCATATGTTGGAAGTATACAACTTATCATCCATGTGTTGTTCTTGACCAGCCAGAGGTGATCTCCAAGTATGCTTGAATGGTGTAAAATGGAACAATTTCTCAGCCTTTTCCACAAAGGTGGCTCAGATAATAGTGGTGATGGCACAATGAAACAGTCCTGGGATTGAGAACAGTTGACCATTTCTGCTGGGATCTTGTTCTCAAGTTGGAACTGAGATGTCTACTGTTGACTCTTTCCAGGAAACTTGTTGTAGATAGTTATTGTTGTCACCAGCTAAATTCTCAGATTTGTCAAACTACTTCATCTGAGCATGAGCATTGAATCTGTCATTGAAGTGATTGCAATTGAAATCTGGAGACCATATGACCTGACAGACAAGATGTGTGACTTCTGCACCAGACTTCTGTGTGCTGCCAGTCATCATCCAAGTCATGAGCTACCAGATGCTCATATTCTTCCAGGGCCAGGGTAGAACAGGAGGTAAGGAAATATCTAAGATGATAGTTCTTTGTGAATCACCTGCAGGTCCACATGTAATATCAGAGAGCTGATCAAGTGTCAAGAATTTGTTTGAATCATATGAAGGTTGGTGACAATAGTCATAAGCAATAGAAAGTCTATTGACAGATGTCTGAAAAGAGTTGAATACATGGAGGATGATCCAAGGTAATGTATGTGTCTTGGAAGTAGATGCCAATGGTTCAGATGAAGCCTTTGAGTGGGGCAGAGTTGGAAGTGATGGTTCTGGAAGAAGATTCCTGAATTGCACAGGTAACAGCCTTGACCATGTGGGACAACCTGAGCTTCTTGTGCTACTGGCATGATTCTCAGCAATTGATCCTGGTTTGCTAGGCAGTAGAGGTCCAGGTTCCACAGAGATATTCTGATTGTCATTGGCATTGGTGACCAATGTGTCAGCAAAGTTGGATGGAGGTTGGACAGAAGACTGTGGCAGCACTCCAGCAGAAGGAACATGGCTTGAGTCAATATTGGATGCTGGCTTGTCATTAATACTGACTTCTAACTCATTATTTGGCTGCTATCAAAACTAAGGTAAGATAGAGTCAATTCAGAAATGCTGTGTGCATGAACAATATCCTCTTGCTATCTTGGCTTCTTGAGGGCTGGACTATTTCCAGTATTGCCGACTGGCAGGAGCCATTTGTGTCAGCTTTTGGCTCACATAGCTGCAGATTGTTGTTGATAGTGAATACAAGTCAGGTGATGGCAAAGAAGACCACCACTTGTGTTGAACATCTGTCCACACAGTAAAGTGCCACATCTGAAATGACTGGGTTTGTTTATCACAGAGATGGCAAAAAAACAGCTGGGTGAGGCCTAAGTGAGAATTGACTTGCAAGGTGCTCATCATCAGGTTAGCAGCACAAGTGAACAGAATCACACTCACCAGGTCAGAGAGGGGGCAACACAGTCATGCACTGTTCCATTGGGGGGGAGGGGAGTGGATAGGCCTGGGGGAAAGAATTAGTGGCAAGCAGTGGTAATGCACTAGGAACCACAGGCACTCACCTTGCAACAATACAAGATACAGGAGTGATTGTTGTGAATCAGACATTATCTCTTTCTCTTCTCAACTACACTCATCCTTGAAGATGAGCGCTCACCTGTACACCATATGTTCGAGTGTCTAGGACCAGTAGTAGTTCTCCTTTTCTCTTTCTCTTTCCTTCTTTTCCTTTTCCTTGTTTACTATGCTGATGTTTCAGACTTCTCTTCATGTGATACAGCGCACATGTACATACATGTTCTGTATGTGTCCCCTCACCATTCTCGCTAGATTGTGACATGGTGCCACACCAGCTTTGCTGTGTATGCTGTGGACACATCTATGCTTTCCTTTTGTGGTGACTTTAGGGCTGTCTTTGACTGCATGCTGTGCAGGTCCATGCTCAGTCCCTACATGTATATAAACCATAGTTTAGAGACTGTTTCTGCAGTCTTATTCACTTGATTATTGCACTCAGCCTTGGACTTGAGTGTGATTTAAGGATTCGACTTTACTTCTACTATCTTGGCACATTCAGCTTCATGCTTGAGCATCGCCTCTGCTTCTCTACCATTATCTCTTTCAGTTATTTGCTGTTGTCTTGCCCTTGAGGTTTGGCTTCAGAGTCTGGCTTGTGCAACACTTGAATAAGACTCTATACTCAAGCACAAGACTGTCCAATGTACCAGACATTCGTTACCTTCATCAAGAACTCCCTAGAGTCTGGTTGGAAGATACTGGACAGTAAGGAGATATCTTGGGATCTGGAAGAAAGGACTTGTTCAACATGGAAGATTTGAAGAAAGCCTTATGGGAGGCTGAGGAAGAGAAGAGCATGTCTGAGCTCTACAAGAAGATCACCAATCCAGGGAAATGGGACAGTGACAAAGAAAGGTTTCATTTATGGTGGACCAAGTTACGTCTCTGGGTCACATCGCACGAATAGAAAAGTAACAAGATTTGCACCATTGCTGTTCTCTCTTGTTTTGAAGGAAAGGCCAAGGGCTTCGCCCAACTCACTATGGAAAAGTGCCTGGATCTCGAGATGGAGAAAAGGAATATATCTGGAGACAACGATAATCTGGTTTGGGTGGAATGGGGTGAAGCAGCATGGCCAGCAGGGCAGGATTTACAAGATTATATCATCAAGTTCTTTCAGATTGAAACTCTCGCTTGGGAATTGTACAAGAAACTAAAAGAGTTGTGGCAGGGGAAGATGGCAATCAACGACTTTATCCAGCATTTTCATGTATTACAGAAAGAAGCAAAAGTTGGGAGTGAAGAGGTGACTAGGCTGTTGAAGAATGGAGTTCATTATTCAATCTACCTTCAAGCCTCTCTGCATATGCATCTCGAGGATGACAACTATAGTGGTCATAAGGATGCATATTCAAAGATTGGCTGTATGATGGAGAAAGTGGCTGTCGAGCAAGGAACTCCTTAGTTTCAACCTGGCTTGCAGGGAAAGTATTGACCTCCTCTGGGCCTGCCGCCTTCTAGTCCAAGTCCACCCTATCGACCATATTTCACTTCTACTAGTGCTCAGCTGAGATGGAGTGCTCCAATGGACGTCAATTTGCAAGCTACCACTGGCAGTTCATTGTGCAAAACTCATTCATGTTATAATTGTGGAGTACCTGGTCACATCACGCATTTCTGCAAGGAGCTGAAGAAACATGTTTGGAGTGTAGAAGGCTTGACATCAAAGGAAACTCCAATCTTGGCATACACTACCGAAGAAGCAGAAGCCTTCTGGCATGACAAGATTGCCATTGAAGCCAAGGAGAAAGTGTCTGAGGCTTTAAAAGAGGATTGTTCATAAATGCTGGGGGTATTTGCAAACCGTATAATTGTACTGACAGAGATTTTTCCAAGTGTATGATATCATCTGTGTTTTGTGACAGGTTTTCTTCTGAAGGAGGGCCTCAGCCAGAGAACTCGGTGCTGGAAGAAAAACATGGCATGCTTAATTCCCCTTTGTCACATTGTCGCAGTGGTTCAGTTCATTCATCTTTCGAATTGCCCATCTCTTCTACCACTTGGACTGTCCCACCTAACCATATATCCAGCACACTAATGATGGGAGGACAAATGGTTCTCCCAGTTAATACTAGATACCTGCAAGAAGCAACACGGGGAAGTTCATCTCTCTTGGCATTACTTGACTCTGGAGTGTCAAGCACGTTTATTGACCAATGGTTCTGCCTTCAAAAGGGTATTCGGATAATGCTGATTCCACATGTAATCAACATGCATAACACTGACAGTACCCCTGGAATGATCGGGAAGATTACACATAAAGCAAAACTCTTTTTGGATGTGCATGGACATTCTGAGTATATTGATGCTTATGTTTCTATCCTAGAATTGCATCCCATGTTTGTCGGATATGACTGGTTGTACCACCACAATCCTGAGATCAATTGGATAACTGGCAGGGTGTTATTTAATTGTTGCAGTGTTTTCTGTCAGGTCAAGTCTAGGGAATGTATCCAACTCTCAATGCTCACTAGGAGTATCAAACCTGGCCTTGAGGAAAAGGTTCTGGTATAGTACCACAAATTTCTTGATGTTTTCTTGCAACAGGAATTTGAACAGATGCTGATCCGAAAACTGTGGGACCACAATTGATCTAAAATCTAATTTTGTATCGAAGAAGGGTAGGGTTATCCTGTTATCAGATGCTGACATGGAGGAAGTATGGATGTTCATCAACAAGGAACTAAAGAAGGGGTATATATGTCCATTGAAGTTGCCGCAAACCTCCCCAGTATTTTTTATTCCCAAAAAGACAGGCAACAAGTGACTGGTAATGGACTATTGGTACTTGAATGAGGGCACTGTTAAAAGCACCTACCCACTTCCTCTTATTCCACAGTTGATTGACTGTTTAAAGGGCACTGACTTGT
Source organism: Xerocomus subilludens (assembly GCA_038092535.1). Lineage (NCBI taxonomy): Eukaryota > Fungi > Basidiomycota > Agaricomycetes > Boletales > Boletaceae > Xerocomus > Xerocomus subilludens. The sequence continues at coordinate 3,003 of JBBPQO010000388.1, read as the reverse complement.
TCATGACTATGGACTTATGTTGGGGCTTTAACAACATCTGTATAAAGGAAGGAGACGAGTGGAAGGGAGCCTTTGTTACACCAATTGGTTCATATGAACCAACAGTGATGTACTTTGGAATGACTAACTCTCCTCCTACATTTCAACAGATGGTGAACGACATCTTCAACGATATGTACACAGATGTCATTATTTTTATGGATGATTGTATGGTTTTCATTAAAGAACAAATGCTAACATTTCATAGGGATATGGTAAAGGAAGTCCTGCAATGTCTCTGGGAAAACAATATTTATGTCAAGCTGGAGAAGTGTCACTTCAAACAAGAAAAAGTTGATTTCCTGGGTATGGTTGTCTTCTGAGAAGGCATCGAAATGCAAGGCAAGAAGGTCATTGGGGTCTTGGATTGGCCAACTCCGATGCAGCTGAAACAAGTGCAAGGCTTTCTTGGGCTATGTAACTATTACTGTTGTGACATCCCTAACTTCGCAGACCTGGCCCAACTATTGAACGATCTTACCAAAAAGGATACTCCTTTCAAATGGGGGACACTGCAGCAACAAGCATTCAAGAACCTTAAAAAGGAATTCATGAAACTGATGCTACTGGCATATCCTGATCAAAATAAGGAAATGCACATTGAGACTGATGCTAGTGATATTGCGACTGGTGGAGTTTTATCTATCAAAGGTGACAATGACGTATGGCGGCCCTGTGCCTTCATTTCTCATTCTTTCAATGCACACAAGCACAATTACTCTATTTATGACAAAGAACTTTTGGCAGTAATTTGTGTGTTAACCAAGTGGTGACATTATCTTTTAGGGTGACCTTCATTTGAGATTTGGACAGATCACAAGAACATTGAGTATTGGAAGAAGCTGCAAACACTTTCGCAGTGGCAAGCCAGGTGGCATGCTCTATTACAAGAGTTCAATTATGCTATGTGTTACAAGCCTGGAACTTCCAATAGACAAGCAGATGCTCTGTCAAGACAACCAGATCATGGTGATGCTGTTCAAGATCATAATACTAACATTACCTTGCTTTCCGAAACAGTGTTTGTGAAGGAATGTGTCTTGTCATCAACATTTTATGAAAGTCTTCAAAAAGAATCAGATAAAATGCAACATGAAGAAATCTTGGGTTACGACTACAATGAAGATGAATGCATATTCTGTAATGAGAGGAGAAAGATTTTCATTCCCCCATCTTTGTGTTCTGAACTACTGAACATGTGTCATGACTCTCCTCTCGCAGGTCATGCAGGTCAAGCCTATACTATCCATCTTCTTTCTCGATATTTCGCTTGGCCTGGTGTCACACACAATGCCAAACTCTACGTAGAACAATGCCACATATGTGCCTTCACGAGGGGTAAGCAAAAAGCACTGGCAGGCAAACTACTCCCCCTCTCTGCTCCTAAGCATCCATGGAAAGATCTTTCAGTCAACTTTGTTTCTGGTTTCCCTTCATCAAAAGGAGTTAATTCTGTTTGTGTTATCATGGACCATTTTTCAAAAGAAGTCATCTTCATGCCTTGTGATAAAACAGTTTTGTCAAAAGACTTTGCCAAGCTCTTCCTAGATAATGTTTGGTGTATTCATGGAATTCCACATTCTTTGGTCTCAGACAGAGGCCCACAGTTTGTCTTGGATTTCACCATGGAGTTGTGTCCATTATTGGGCATTTCACAGCATCTCTCCACAGCATATCACCCTCAGAAAGATGGGCAGACCGAGTGTCTCAACCAGGAACTCAAACAGTACTTGCATGCCTATGTTGCAAAGTGACAGGAGGATTGGGTCAACTGGTTGAAGATCACACAGTTCCAGCATAATAATGCCCTCATGTCTTCGACTGGTACTATCCCCTTCGCCATCACATGCAACTATCATCCTTACCTCAGGTTCGAAGGAAATGCAAGTCTTTGGCAGGATTGCATAGAAAGGAGCTCAGAAAGGCACATAGCAAGGTGGAATAGGCTTTGGAGGAAACTCAGCGATGGATGATGGCTCTGGCCAATCAAAAGCATTTGGAAGCCCCTGAATACATTGTAGGTGACAAGGTTTGGTTATCCACTGAACATCTCTGACTTCCATATGTGGAAAAGAAGCTTACGCAGAAATGGATTGGACCTTACACCATTAAGTGGGTCATGCTGAACGCTATAGAGCTTGTCTTGCCAAAGGTGGTGCATATCCATCCAACTGTCAATGTGTCCCAGGTAAAATGATATCAGGATACTCTTCCAGGTCAGAAACTGCTTTGCCTGGATGTGATTGAAATCTTAGATGAAGGATATGAGGAGTATGAGGTTGAGCAGATTGTGGCATCTCAGATGAATAGATGGAAACTGGAGTATTTGGTTCATTGGTGAGGATGGGACGATGAGTCCAATCAGACTTGGGAGCCCAAGGCTAATCTCATGCATGCTGTAGATGCTATCGCAGATTTCCATGTGCAACAACCTTTGGCACCAAGAAAACTACATGGCATCTCCACATCTGATTTCTTCAGCCTTTTTCAGGAATGCCCTGATGCCTGTGACATCTGCAGCACTATTACACAACTCAATTATGAAGCTGCACCATGACATGGCATCACTGGGCATATCTCTTATCATTGGTCACTCCTGTCTGCCGTGATATAAATTCTGTCTCCTCCCTCATCTGTTCTCACCATTCCTGCCTACCATGTCAACTGCTATCCTCATCCTCCTTTCTCTCACCACCATCTCCTCCCTCTTTGCCTTGCTCTCCCTCCTCTTCTTTGTCTTTTTGGTCTACCTCCACCCCTCCATATGTTGCGGGTTATTGAGCACCCTGTGGGGGCATCACTTACCATTGAGCCCTTTACAGTTCATATCACCATTAATGCATGGCTTACCGATCTCTTTCCTGTTCATGCCCACCCTCAACCACCCGTTTGGACACAGGATTGGGCTCAGCAGGCGCTGACTGATGGCTGGGGGCCCATGGATCCCATGGTCACTGAGGACCC
>JBBPQO010000387.1:0-11255 GCA_038092535.1 Xerocomus subilludens | reverse complement strand
CAGCCCTCCCAGAAGCACTCGTAGCGAGCTTGACCAGCACCGATGTGGACAGAAGCGATGTGGGCAGTGAGGTCATCACAAGAGGGGAACGATTGGGAGCATGCTTTCCACTTGCAGGAATGAGGAGCAGAGCAATCATGTGAAGGTGGATTAATAGGAGGGGTGGGTGGTGGATGAACGGAGTCAGAGCAGTCGTGGAGATCAGATGGGAGAGCGTGAAGTGAATAGTCGACGCCAAGGTGATCATGCATGAGGTGTGTTGCAAGGACATTGAGAATGTGGTCATCCGAGCATGCGGAGGAGGACGGAATAGAAGACGAGGGGGGGAACATAGCACAGTCACCCCAGTGACAAGATAGTGGGGACGGTGGGAGGATGCATTGAGATGGAGGTGGTGAGTGATCTTGAGAATCTATGGGACAAAGATGTTGGAGATTGACGTGGCCGACGAGAGCAGATAGGGTGCTGAAGACAGAATTACAATTTGCCCACATGCAGTTGAAGGACTGGGTGGAGGTCGGATGGGTGGGGAATGGAGAGGAAGGATTGGGGTGGGGAGAGAAAGGAGGAAGGGATGGTGAGGAGGAAGCGCTGGAAGAAAGAGAGGGATCGGAGATAAGAGCGTGGATCGAGGGAGAGAGGAAGGAGGGCGGATAGAAGGAATGCAGGTCCTGCGAACAGTCGCAAGGATCCCAGGAGTGAAAGTCGGCGCAGCATTGGAGCTGGGATGTGGGTGAGCACTAACAGCGGGCAGTGATGAGACTCACGATGTCGTCGAGGCCGGTGCAGGGGCCATCGCAGGGCTGAGACGGATGTGCAGGGTCATCGCAGGCGAGCACGAGACAGTCGTCTGTGCATTCTGGCGTGAACTCTGGGACACTGAGACACGGCGGACACTGATCGCAAGCATCCATTCCAGAGTCAACTTGGCTTGCCCTGCCAGTGTGATCGTGAGTCTCATAACTGGTGGGTACCCACACATCACGTGCCTCATACTAGTACTAACTCTTGATGCTCTAAATTTTGCACAGGATGTCCATGATCACTGGAAGACCTACTTACGGACGCAACACGCTAATGAGGGTGCATGCCCAATGAGCTCCACTGTCAAACTCGATCCTGCAGCGCATCGAGAGCCGCTTTTCCGGAGAGATTACGGCGGATGCACTGCATTTCTGAACGCCCCGCAGCGTCGCACTGCCCTGGGCGTCAGGGCCGTGCGCAGGAGATAAAAGACTCGCTGTATTCTCTCGTTCATTCACACACCATGACCGTACTCTTGGACACACGTTCGCAGGCGCCCAGTCAAGCAGAGGTGGGTCGTCAGTCGAGGAGGGAGAGGGGGTCACTGACGGCAACAGATTGATCGCGAGATCGCCAAGCTCAAGGAGGATTCGAAGAGGGATGTGGAGAGGCAAGTAGAGAGGGAGAAGAGGGATGAGAGAAGGGATGAAGTGGAAGAGGTGAGCAGCCTCAGAGGGTTGTGTAAGGCGTTGATTGATCGGCGGGGCTTTTAGGACTTGGAGAGGGCGGTGGAGGGTGGATTTGCCCCCGTGTGGAAGGCTGCAGAGCAGGTATGTTTGTATGCAACGTGGGCGGCGCTTGGGCTGATCTGTGTGGTAGGGGGTGCAGACGGTTATCAAGGACGTCGAGGACGCAGGGAGTGAGTGCATTGAGGTACATGATTTCTTTTTGGATCGCGAACCTTGATTTGATACTATGTAGTAAGGGAAATGAGCGAAGGTCGACAGACGACGGGTGATGTCCTTTGGTCGTTTCTACCATGCTGGGCCGCTGAACCAGTACTACTATCACCCGAACCTCCCTTTATTGGATGATCTTCGCGTGCCTTTTGGCAATGGGTATTCGAGCATCACAGCCTTATACTCCATTGCACTGCTCAATTCTATCATTTCATCCATCAAGTGAGATACACGCAATTCTCGCGTCTCGATCAATAGAATTTGTTCGAGTTGGGTAAGTACTTAGTTTTTGCAGAACTACGGTGTTCGAGCGCTCTTTGGGGCTATGTCTTGCAGTTGGCACGGTAAAGATTGTGAACCTCTCGCGGCGTTGCAGCAGTTGCGATTGCCAGGCATGTTTGTCGTCGGATCGGTGGGTCTGCATTTCCGCTACGTTTGGGCTAATGCTTGGAGGGCTCGACGACGGATCAGTCTTGGCAAGGCTACGAAACGGAAACCGCGCCATGCAAGAGTGGCAAACTGGCATGAACGGACGGCGATGACGGTGGCGGAAAAGATATTCAAGTTGCTCAATCGTCCCCGTGTCGAAATAACGTAGACGCTATGCGCGTGAGTACATATCTTCAATTTATCTTGTCTCGTAGGTTGCCACGATTACTTGAGTGCTCTTCTGGCAGCATTCGCAAACGATGACGGCACTGGTTTCGCCGAGGCAAAGTTCTCGGTCATGTGTTCACCTCCTGGATGCAGCAGGCTTGAAAAATCTTGCATAGAAATCTTGCAGTTGCGAAGTTTGTACGCGATCTTCCAGGACACGACGAACAGCAACAATTCGCTGCGTAAGTCCTAGTATGATGCCAACCGTATTCCCCGGCGTATAGTGGCAGACTCTTTTCTCCGTCTGGAAAGCAGGATGCGTGTCATGCCAGAGTCAGTTAATGCGGTCTGCCTATTGATTTACATATTTTAGCGCTCGGAACGACTCGCTAGGATTAATTCCGTCAATGAAATCAATGAGAAAATGGAGTACTCAATCGAGATTCAAAGAGGCCATATCGATATCATTGAGAGATTCACCCACAGCCCCTAGTACCTATGAACATGTATGGTTTATGGCCTTCAGTAGCCCTGATTAAGATTTCTATTGCTTGCGCCAGTAGTTCACAGGATAGGAGAAATAGACATTCAATCGACAGTAGGGTTAGGGTTACATAATGCCGAGAGTTTATGATGATGATCACGCATGCATCTCTCTCTCTTGTCGTTTCCAACTTGAACTATTCTGCAAAGATTCACTTCTTACTGAAGGGTATTATTAGAATGCTTCCGTTATTTGGAGATGAGCGTAGGCGGCGCGAGATCAACTTAGGAGGCTCGACCTCCGTTTCATCACAGGTGGCAATCTTGGACCAAGCACGGGCCCGAAGGATGGAACGGGAAACGTTGCGGAGACGGGAAGAGAGTGCGATTCAAATCCAGGCGTGGTGGCGTGGCGCTTGCGAAGCTCGGCGCGTCCGACAGCAGTTGCGACGGGTATTTCGAGAGCAAGTCACTGGCCTCACTGCCTTGCGCTGTCTTGTCCTCGTTGGAGGTGATGAGGAACTTCTCAGTCTGTGGTCTGAGGGAATGTCTCAGGATGATGGTAAGCTTCTTCTACTTTGAATTTTGGCACATTTTCATCCTTGAGCATTGCAGCGCTGTTGTTTGGACCCGCACAAGGTCCTGATGGGGGCCATTGGATAATTCTTTTGCGTCGAGTTGCTGTTTTATTACTCCATTCCATATCAAGGAAAGCGGAGTGAGTGAATCTGGTATGACAGAACTTCTACGGTTTAATGGTCTTTCAGTGTTCCCGCGACTGTGCCACATCTTCAGGTGTTGTGCAAACTTCTAGATTCATCATTGGCCACAACCCTTCTCGGTCTACCGGGGAGTGACTTCTCGCTGTGCATATCGCAGTGGGTAGTGCAGAATGGTCTCTACCAGTACCTTCGGCGTGCTATAATATCGATTGTCAGTCACTGTCACATCTTTCACTTTCGATAATTTACGTCTTCACAGGAACCTGAGTCCAAGAACAATCCATCGCTTCCCTATATGGTGAAACTTCTTTATCTCCCATTCATTAACTTCTCGTTAGTGTCCGAGATATTTGTTCGGTGCTTCCGGGATTTGGTCGCACACATCTTCGCACTTCCCCTCCTTCCTTATCGTATCCCTCTTGCATCACTCTCAGAGTTATCGAGACAGCTTCCTCTGGCTCATCTACATGTATCATCATCTTGTTTTCCCGACATCATTTCCGTAACATCAACATCGTCACAGATCAACATTGTTGTCAATCTCTTGGTTTTTACCCCTCCGCGATATACCACTCTTCCTGTATCATCGCTGAAGGCTTACCTACGACTCCTCTCTGGTTTGTTAAACGTTTTGCCACCCCACGCCTTAGAACCACCGCTACCCCAGAACTCCCGAAAACTAGCGGCATCATGGGCAGATGACAGTGACTCCGATTCCGCGCGTCATACTGATGTCATTGCCTTACGATCTGCCCTTCATGTCCTCGACTCACGAACACGCAAGCGCTTGCAAATTCTACCATCTCCAAGCCACCTGAATTCTCTTCTAAAACCTGCACAGCAGCATCCTGAATTATTATCAGACTTGGTTTCGATGCTCTTGAGCCTGAATCTCGTCTGGCCCTCGAGAATGGACAGGGTCCTTAGCACCCTACTTTTGTATGGTGGCGGAGGCCTCGTGCGCGAGATATACCGCGAGTACGTTCGAACGACCCCACTTGGTCGTGACGAGAGTCTTTCATCACTTGCGGGTATGCGTTCAAGTTATCTTCTTAGTCAAACCACGTTGATCAACTTTAGATCCATCACTTGGGCCATGTTGGCCCCCCTTACTTCTGCTTACCGACTTGTACACGCAATCGCTCCTTACGATGGCCGATGACGAGTTCTTCTCTGGTTCTCGAACTACGCTCACCCTGAATGAGCTCATTCCATTCTCACGCACTCTTTTCAATATCGCCTTTACGTTGTACTGGAGGGAGGACCAAGCGAAAATCCAAGAGGCTACAGCCCCTGGAATCAACCTTTCTTGGGAGGGCGTGCGCGACAGGATAACAAAGTGTTTGCAAGCAATCCATGCACGAGAGTGCGTGCGAGTGATGTTTACTTGTGAATCCCAATTGATCCTTTTTGCATAGCTCTCGAAGACCCTTCATGCCTGAAGACCATTGGCACATGAGTTCTCAAATTGACATGAACCTGTTCGTCGAGGCGGCCGTGTAAGTACCACATGATCTGTCTTCTTCAAGCCCAATGACTTTATCTCAGGTACGAAGAACAGCAAGTTGACGACTCGGTAGTTCCTCGCTCAAACGCACGTCGTCAAGTAACCCATCTTCGGTTATCTCCGCGATTAGGAATACTCAACAACATTCCGTTCGCTATACCATTTGAGACCCGGGTGCTAATCTTTCGTCGATTTGTGCAGAGCGACATAAAGAATAGAGGTCTGGATCACTTTTCGCGCAGAGGCAGGATGGAAGTATCTATCAGGAGAACTAGCATCGCGCAGGATGGATACGATCGACTTTCAGACGTCGATCTTCGAGCGCCAATCAGCATCACCTTTATCGATCAATTTGGAGAACCAGAGTAGGCTGCATTCCCTTTTTCGAACCCGTGATTTTCTGGTATTCTTATCGCATTGTGCAAGGGCTGGCATTGATGGTGGAGGAGTGTTCAAAGAGTTCTTCACCTCGTTATGCAAGGAAGTCTTCGATACGGACCGTGGCTTGTGGCTCGCGAACAAGAAGAACGAGATTTATCCCAACCCTCATTCCTATGCTACGGAGCGTAAGCCATCCTCACATCCAACATGTGGCATCCTCACCACAAGTTCGTTTTACTCTGGCATGCAGCACACAGCCTCGATTGGTATCGATTCATCGGTCGCATATTGGGGAAAGCACTTTACGAGGGTATTCTGGCTGAAGTGCCATTTGCTGGATTTTTCCTTGCGAAGGTGAGAGACATTGGATCCCTTCCTCTTTCGAGCAAGTAGGCCGACAATCATTTCAGTGGCTCGGAAAGCAGAGTTTCCTCGACGATCTTGCATCTCTGGATCCCGATCTTTATCAAGGACTTGTCTTCCTCAAGAATTATACGGATAATATGGAGGATCTGTCATTGAATTTCACGGTTGCCACTGAAGGTGCGTCTTGTAGATTCCAAATCTAGTTCTGTGTTCGAGTTTTCCTGAATGATTTAATCTAGAATTCGGAATTGCGAAAGCCGTCGACCTTATCCAGAATGGAAGCAATATTCCCGTGACACGAGAAAACAGGCTGCAATACATATACCTTATTTCCCACTACAAGTTGAGCAAGCAGATAAAGCTGCAGAGCGAAGCATTCTTTGAGGGTCTTTCGGAAATGATAGATCACAAATGGCTCCGGTGCGTTTCCGAAAAGCTAAGGATGGACAGAAGGAGCAAAGGAAGTGCAGGGCTGATCGGTCGCTCCATTTAGTATGTTCAATCAACAAGAGTTGCAAATTCTCCTAGGTGGTGTGAACGCCCCTGTGGACTTGAACGATCTGAGGCGGCACACTAATTATGGGGGGTTATATCACGACGAAGAACCGACGATACAAGCATTTTGGAGGGTAAGTCACAAGACAACCATAAAAATTCCGTTGTCGTTTCTGGAACGTGGGCAATGACGTTTTTTCCACTTTCTAGGTCATGGAGACCTTCGACCAAGAACAAAGGCGGGTGTTCTTGCGTTTTGTCACAAGCTGCAGTCGACCGCCATTGTTGTGAGTGATACTTGTCGTATATCAGTTTATTTAATGGGTGTTGTTTAACCATGGCTCGCACACAGGGGATTCAAGCAGTTGCACCCACACTTTGCGATTCGAGATGGTGGGAGCGACGAACATCGCCTGCCTACGTCGAGTACATGTGTGAACTTATTGAAGGTAAAACCAATTTCGGCTTCGCCCTTCTATGCATATAGCTGACTTGTTTCAGCTTCCAAGGTACCAGAGTGAGAGTGTTCTTTTAGAAAAATTGCTCCAGGCAATTTCATCGGGTGCTGGTTTCGATCTTTCATGATAAAGAGCAAGATGGCCCCGTACGACATCCCGTGTCTCTGAAGAGTTCTTTTCTTTTCTTTTCTTTTTCCTTTGTCACCAATACTGCATACACACATACATGTAATTAACGATAAAAAAATTAACTCGCCCGCTGTTCCGCAATGTCCGATATAATCTTGCACAAAATTCAAATGGAGCTATTTCTGCCCTGCGAGAGCGGCAAAGATATTGTTTTCCCCTATTGTTCCACGACGTGCCTCTTTGAAGTAGTTGGACACTAAGAAAGCGACGTCTGTCGGGGAGACACCGTGTGAGTGGGATACCAATTTGGTGCCATGTCCGCAACTTACCCAAGGACTGCTCGAAATTGAGTCTGGGATCGCAAAAAGACTGTTAAGAAAAGGTCGGAGTTAGATGATTAATGGCAGACAGCATGATCGACGCACTTGGTATCTCAACCCGAGTTGCTCCTCGCTGAGTTCCATACTACCGCCGAGGCACTCGGTCACGCTGAACCCTTCGTCATTGAGTTCGCCCGTGAATTCGAGGCTGACGCCGCCCAAGCGGGAAACACAGGTGGCGTGAATATGAATGCAAGACGTCAGTTCGCTGATGATCGATCCAAAATGGCGTGTCTTGAGACCCGTTCCCGATGTGAGCGTACTGCGATCGAACCCCCAGGGCCCTTTGTCAGTGCCAATTATAACTTTGCTGGGAAGCGGGACAAGGGAAGGTACTATGAATAAAACGTACTTGCCGTGCATGGGGTCGCACACCCAAGCGACTGGGTGCCCGGATGCCTGCACGGCATGGATGTGACCAGGAAGATGGCTTTCTATCTGAGATCAGCGGAAGCGTCAGAAAAGAATCATGTAAAGGAACACCAAAGAGAGCCGATGAGTGATGACTTTCCTTCCCAGTTCCATAGCGAGTAATCAACGTGACGCGACCGGGTTCCTTGTTGGGGTTGACGACTTTGGGGTCGTAGCCAACGCAGAAAACGGAAAAGGTGAACGTTGATCGGGAACTCTGCAGGGCAGATAAGAGAGGAACCCTTACCTTGAAGCAATTTAGTCAGCTCCTCGTTACCCAACGTCGGGCCAACCTTGATCCCAATTGGATTGCGAATGCCACGGAAGTACTCGACATGTGCACCATTGAGTTGTCGGGTACGATCACCGATCCACAAAAAGTGCGCAGAGGTATTATAATAGCCACTTTCTTGCGATGCTCTGGATGGCGGCCCTCCAAGTGGGAACTCACGAGTGAGAGCTTGTTCATAGTCAAGCATGAGACCCTCGTGACTTTCCCCAGAAAATGTCAATATTCACGATGACGTCGGCATTATATCATGTCAGACAAACCTGGTAAAAAAATCCACTTCGCCGAGGACACCCCGTCCGCCACCGCGTTCAAATGGCACGCCATCTTTGCCCGAGTCCACACCGATTGTGTGGCTAAAGTCGAGTGCATCGGACAAACCTTCTGTAATTTTCTCGAATTCACTTCTAAATATTTATGAAATGTCTCTCAGCAATGAAGCAAGCTAAAGTGAACCAAGATACCAACCGAAGTGAAGCGGAACGAACGTGGGAGAGCGACCAATCCCGCGGATGATGGAGGGAGGCAAATCCAGAAGTAAGCAACCCACGAATATAGTTGAGCGTCGCTGTGGAATGAAAATATGCACTATTTCTGTATGAGAGAGGCACAACGTCACCACATCAAGTCTGACCTGAGTAGTCTCTCCGGATCGGGGGATCTGTCATTCGGGTCCAAACTGCAGACGGGGAAATTTGAGGACAAATAAGAAACGATGAGCGCTCACCCATTGACATTGTCACCCCTGAACAAACAATATTTATTTGGGATGAATGATCGGCTCGCTCAATCACTTTAGCGGAACACACCGAAAACTGAGGACTTCTTTATTACCGATTTGTTCTTTGCAACTGCTCCTCGGCTTAGCGTATTGTCCAGCAATACGCCCGACGCGTATCTGTGTGCATCTCGTGAGAACGTCTGTTGTGTCATGATTGATTCTAGGGTCTAGACATACGACGGGCAGACGGGCACCCCAAATCAGAATTAGGGAAAAGGATAGAATCAGACCAATTTTCGCGGATATGTTTTGCTGTCATATCGATAGTCGTTTGTGGGCGGATATTGGGATACTCACTTGTGTACAGGCATCAAAGCTTTCTGCACAGTCTCCTGCATGAAGAAGAAAGGCTTCATTTCGTTGGACCGCTGCCAGATGGAAACGAAGGCGCTCAATCTGATCGTTGGATGACTGTATCAGAATTGTTGACTGACAGTGCTGAGATCGAAAAAAAAACCTCGGATGGCGTCACGAGAGGAGGCAACGTATTGATTTTCGCCAGCACACTGACCCATCGGTAAATGGTTACGATGATATAAAAGAACACGGTAAATGGAACAAACTTGGAGAGGTGTACCGAGTCTGAGTAGTTTACCGCCTGTGAATGAAGAATTGAGCAAGATGTGGTCCAATGATTCAGTTGACATTTTCTTACCTGTGCAGCATACTTTGACCTCCAAGACGAGGGAGTCCAGGTACTGGCTTCCACAACTTCAGACATCCCTGGCGGCGGAAGAGAAAAAAGAGCACGGAGGGGCGCGCCAAGTTGAACTTGGCAGAGTCACCAAGCTCTTACTAATCAGCGATGCAAATCAGTTGTGATATTTGTGCATGTTGTTGTGTGGGAGGTAGTCTGAATTCTGTAGTTCAACTCTTGCAGTACTACTGTAGCCTTCTGTATGGAGGCAATGGTAACACATAATGCAGGGGTCATTGCATCACTAAATATAACCCCATAATGTGGGGTCCATTGCCCAATTTTGGCCCATAACACAGGTTTGGCTGGGTCATTGCCAGCAATGGCAATGTGTAATGCATAACACAGTCACACCATGCTACATGTACTTTTTTTAACATCACCCTTGATTTCATGCTATGGATCAGCCACTTCCATTCCAATTAGTTAGTATGTGCTCAGGCTACATGTTGTTAGTATAATGCCATTATCCAGCCCCATTGTGATACTTTTCACTTGTAACGCACCTGGCTGGGCATGTTGCCAATATTGGCAATGGTAACATGTAATGGGGCTGCTGTTGCTAAGCTCAGAGTCAGGGGCAGCCTGTAACACACCACCTCCCCATTGCCTCCATACAGAAGGCTACAATATCCCCTACCCCCAAATGGGCACCCACCCCCTATTGGGCACACCAAATTTCCATGGATTGTCACATGTTGTCACAGCACTGGAGTTTGGACTCTGCTGGAGTTTGAATGCAACAAAAGTTAATTAGGCTATGAGATCTACTGGCTAGCTACACCCGGGTACTATACCTAATTAAAGGGCATCTGCCCATTACTGTAAGAACTATTCACAGGATAATTAAACTGTGAGTAAGCTTGTGGTAGGTGGGGAATGTTATAAGACATATATATGTTGTATTGAGTGTAAGCCACAGGAGGGTTTGAAATATGAGCCTGAGACATGGGTTGTGCAGGACTGGTGCTTGTTGATGAGCATAAATCAGGCACATGATAGTATGGCAAAGTGGAAACAGGGAATAAGGCCATGGGAGTGTTTGAAATATGAGCCTGAGACATGGGCTGTGCAGAACTGGCGCTTGTTGACAAGCATAAATCAGGCATGTGATAGTATGGCAAAGTTGAAACAAAGAATAAAGGTGTTGAGGTTGAAGGCTGTTGTGCCTGGGCTGCCAGCTCTGTCATGGTTGATAAGGGATGCATTGAAGCAGCAGTGCATTTTCTTGAAGTACTGAAAAGCCTGCTAAATCGTGGCTCACTTGCTTGAGTAGGATGCTCCATGAGATGATCCTTGTTTGCCTTTGTGAGGTCAGTGATGGTTCCTTCTGTTGGTAATGAAAGTGCACCAGCAAGAGTGATGAGGTTGTTCTTTCATTTGTAGAATGCGAGCAGACAGTCAAAGATGTGACCTCCAATCTCTTGGTTGATGTGAACTAAACAGGCATCATCATCCACCTTCTTCTTAGCCACTTTCTTGTGTGCAGCTTTCTTCTTTGCCTCTAGCTCTGCATCTTCTATGTCAAATGCTGCACACAGCTCAGGGAGTATTACAAATCAAGCTTTGATCTTCTTTGATTTTCATTATTTGGTCTGGGGTTTATTTGCAAGCTGCTCAGTAAGCATCACAACTTGACGCTTGATGATCATGCAGTGGGCATTTGTAGCATCACGCTTTGTGCTTGTAGCATTAACCTGTGTGTATGCAGCATTAAGCTGTGCTGCTTGATCATCAAAGCATGACTTCATGTATGCATATAGTTCCTCATGCATGAAACCAGTTAATTGAGTATATGGAGGAAGCCAAGGGGGTGGCATAGGTTGCCAATCCAGCTTAGTGGAATGAGTGATGCA
>JBBPQO010000386.1:0-11261 GCA_038092535.1 Xerocomus subilludens | reverse complement strand
ATCCTATCCCATAACTCATGAATCCCATTAGGAGGGGGTTCCTGCTCTGCAAGTCTCCTTTTGAGATAACTCCAAAGATGTTCAATGGGATTTAAGTCAGGAGACTGTGCAGGCCACACCATAGTCCTAAACTCCTGCTCCCCCAGCCACTCCTTGACCTTTTTGCAGGCATGCTTGGGGTCATTGTCCTGCTGAAAGATAATGTCAGGAGGATTGAGATCATAATGCTCCAAGGTATCGAGCAGTTCATCCTTCAATATTTGAAGGTAAAGATCACCATCCATCATACATCAATCTTGGTAGCAAATCCAACTCCCTCCCAAGTCATATAGCCCCATACTATTACAATTGGCTTATTCATTTCTTCTCACAATTCCCATTCTGCTCACCTGATTACACATCCTTACCCAGTATGTTACAAATCCTCCACTTGCCAGTAATCAGGTTTACTTCATCTTCCGTTTCCTTCATATATTCATCATTATGCTTACCTTCATCTTGATTACCTGGTTACCATATCAAGGCTCCTCAAACCTGCCCTGAACTCTCTTATGTACTATATTTACCTCATTGTTTCTTGTCTCGTTTCTTTAACTTGATCTCCCTTGACCACCTTGTACTTTGTACTTGAATCACATCATATTCTCCTCACTCATCATAAGGAGTCCTCTTTTGGCTCACTTGTCTACTCTTGAGAGAATCCCTCCAAGAGAAGTCTTTGTCCACCTTAAGGAATTCCCTTGAGAAAGTCTAGTTAGCAAAGCCATGGGTGAGTCATCACCAGCCTAGCTTTCAAGTCTCAACACTTGACCTTCAAGGGCTACACTAGTCCTTATCTGGGCCAAGTGTAACACATACCATCACAGAACCTCCTCCAAACTTAAGAGTTTCTTGCACCAATCTATCACTAAGCCTCTCCCCTGGCTTTTTTCATGCCCACTTGTGCCCATCTGATCCTAGGTGATTAATTTTGGTCTTATCTGACCATATCACCTTTTTCCAGTCCTCCAGAGTCCAGTCCTTGTGAGCATAGGCAAAGTCCAAACTTTGTGATGTCTGGAAAAGAGTAGAGGGTGTTTGGTCTTGACTACAGCCTTCATCCCAGTTTTTTTCAAGTGACGATGAGTGGTACTTGGATGAAGAGGCTGATTGATGATGTTTGAGAGTGTTTTGGTCACTTGAACTGCATTCTCTGCCTTCTGAGATGAGATAAGATGAACAGCATGGTGAACATTTGTAGGAGAAAGCTTTGATGGGCAACCTCCAGAGGACTTTTGAATGTTGGAACGCTCCTTGGAACAAAGTCTGGAGATGGTAGCAATGCTGATACCAGTAGTAGAGGCAATAGAGTGAGTAGAATGACCAGCATCAAGCTGAGAAAGAATAGTGTTCTTCTGGATGGCAGAAAGAGATCTTATGATGATAATGGTTGGAAAGAAAGAGTTGTGGGAACTAATTCAAGCTCAGACATGATATTTATATGTGTATCTTTATTTGTATGACAAACAAACACCAACAATCTTTTCATTTAAGTAGAATCCTACCACTGATATCAAAAGGTGCAAAACTGTTACAATAATATCTCTGGATTGAAATGGCCATATCTCCATAGCCTCTGAGCCAAATCACATGAACCAGGAACCGAAATGTAGCCAAGGGTTAGTAGCTCCCACGCCCCCACCAACCTTAAGCGAAATTCACACACCCTCCATTACTACACCATGTATACTCCAAAAGTACCAAACATTGTAACAGTTTTGCACCTCACTGTATCCTGGGTTTTGACTGGTGCTCAGTTTCACCCTGGGATTAGACCAGTGACTCTCTGTTTTACCCTGGCATTTTCCTGGAGACTGTATCTCTCATCCAAAGCAGAAAACCATCAATTATTTAGAAAGACAGTAAACCATAGAAAATATTGCTATACCTGCTCGATAATGCTTCATCCTTTCTTCAAATAATTCACAAATCTGAAAATGAAAAACAACAAAAAATGTCCTCTTGTCTGCTTATCAAGTGCCCTACATCATCTGTACTCATGTTCACTTTCTGTCACACAATGGGCACTGGGCACTAACTTCACATTTCCGCATTTCGTTTCACATGTTTTAGGGTTCCACACCAAGAAAAGACGTAGAAAGAAAATGAACACAAAGGGTCCCAAAGCTATTTCTCTCATTTCTATTATTGACGTCTTATCTTACTCATGTCCTCCACTTGTTTGTACCAGACACTAGTGATTGTTGTGAATTGAGTCATCTGCATACATTGTCTCCTCTTCTTTCCAACTACATTCATCCTCAAAGATGAATGCTCACATGTATATTACATATTTGAGCACTAGGACTATCAGTAGTTCTCTTTCTCTTTCTCTTTCTTTTTCTCTCTTGCCTTCTACACTGATACTTCAGACTTCTTCTCCACATGATACAGTGCATGTGCACATTGTTATGCAAAGCATTCACCTAGGTTTGCTTACTAGACAATGACTTCTGGCGATACTCACGAAGAGACTGATGTCAGAAGAGTTGGCATTCAAGAGACAACAAGGATGACAAGGGATTCAAGTGAGACTCCACTAAGGATAGTTCAGATGAACTCAAGGGGTTGAGATAAGATACAATGCTTGTATTGTGTAGATCAAGAATAGAGAAGTACAAAAGATATGTGACAATATTTATATGAGGAAGAATCATGCACGGACCAAGAAGAACAGAATGGCATGGAAGGACAAGGAACTCAATGGAATGTTGAGGAACACTAGTTGACATAACAGAGACAGTGGAGGAGAGATAAGTCCAATCAAGGACACAGAAGAGAAATAGAGTTACTGCTGGCAACAAGAATAAACCCTTTGATGGAATAGGTCATCCCTCTCCATGAGTAACTCAGAAGATGATAAAGGAAAAGAAGAATGCGATGAAACAGAGATAAAATTGTAACACACATTTGTGGAATTATATGTCTTACTTTCCTTTCTTACCAGACTGCAACATGGTGCCACATCAGTTCACTTGGCATAGTCTGTACTTTCCTTTCACATCAATTTTGAGGCTGTTTTGGACTGCATACTGCATGGTCCATGCTCAGACCTCACATAGTGTAGAGGCTGTTTTGACAGTCTTATTCATTTGACCATTGCATCCAGCCTTGGCTTGAGCATGGTTTAAGGATTCAATCCTATCTACTCTATCTTGGTGCATTCAGCTTCATGCTTGAGCATCACTTGTTCTATCATTATCTATCTCTCTGCCTTTCATCATTCTTGCCCTTGAGGTTTGGCTTTAGAGTTTGGCTCATACAACAGCAATCTGATTGCATTTGCAGATTTGATGGATTTGGTTCAAAATTTGTGGACAGGTATTGACACATGACATAAGGCATGTTCTACTATGCTACAACACATGGCAACTATGCTGCTCAAGGTTGTTGATGCCCCACACAAGCATCTTGACCTTCTGCTCCAGCTGCAGAAGCTGCGCCTGAATGGTGCATGCTTTTGCCTGCAGCTCATGGACTTGGTCCTGGTGAGCACTGCCTGATGACCCCACTTTTCCCTTCCCCTTGCCTGATCTGGGTACCTCCTCTATGTTGTTGGAAGACAAGAGTTCAAGGGGAGAACAGTGCATTTTCCCTTCACCCTCTTGCACTCTGCAATCTGTTAGCCCCCTTATCAAACCTGCACAATAGAGGACATACCTGGCTGCACCTGCATTACAACCTCCACCTTAGCCACTGCCAGCCACTTGGCACACAACTTGTTGCAATGCTGCCAAGCAGCCTTGCATGCACCACAGGTGCTAACCGGGGGCCTGATACACAGCAGCTGGTGCTCTGTGCAACCCTCACACGGATCCATGTGCATGGTTTTCTGCCTGGCCAGTATGGCCTTCTCCACCTTGTTGTACTTTAACAGGTTGTAAGCCTGGGATATGCAGTGAAAGCTGTGGGTACTCACCTTGTGTTTTGCAGACATGCTCACTACACTTGTGCTCACCAATGGATCCACCACTGCCATGGGCATCCTTGGCACCTTCTCTGCCACTCCTCCTTTATCCCTGCTCGCCTTGTCATCCATCTTCAAACACCCCTGCCAAACCCACAAACCATTCCTAGCAGCCAATGTTGCCACCACATTTGCAGCTGCCACATCCTGGGCAGCAAATGTGTCCATCCATCTGTTCCACATCTTCTGCATGGCAACAGTTGCCTTGAAATGCTCTTCAGCAGCCTCAGGCCACTTGCCGACCTTCTGTGCATTGGTGATGGCCTAGAGTAAGGCCACCTGCAAATTGTTAACACCCAGCCTGCATTCCACAAACCGTCACTTACCTGTTTTGCCTGCCACCATGCCAACCACTCCCTCTGCTTGTCCTTCAACTCCTCCTTGTCATCGGGGCAGCACTTCACCTCTGCTGTCACCACCTTGAATGCCTCTTGCATGGTGCATGCCACCTCTTTTTGGATTGCAGTGTGGGTAGTGGACACAGTGCCAATTAGTGTGTCAAAGTCGAGGTTGGACATAAGGGGCAAAAGAAAGAAAGTAAAGTAAAGCAAAAATTCAGCAAGACCTGTGTTTTAACTGAGCAAGATCTGCTGATATAAGGTGGACCTTGTTGATTCCCACCAGCCTTATGTGTTTTACACATTTCTATTGTCCATGGTCTCATGACTGACTGGAGACAGTCAGCAGTAAAGACCCCCACAAATGTAGGACCATATATTCCCCTGTGTTCATATCCTCCTATCATGGACTGACCACACATCTATCCTAACCATCCTTCCTATGTTTCCACCTCTCCCTCCCCCTTTTCTATGTTTCCACCTCTTCCTCCCCCTTCTTTGTTGTTTGCGATAGCCTTAGGATAAACCTGCTCATAACCTACATATCCACATCCGCAAAGCGCAACTGGAAGCCATTGCTGGTAAGTCTTTCTGCTATGGGATAAGCTCTACCTACAAGTCCAGCCCCCATTTATATTTGTCTTAATCCTGTACATGTCAATTGACAGTTTCCAATCATCTTGACACTTTGAATATTGTAATTGGTATTGGTCTTGAGTCCAGGATATGCCCAGACTATAAAGAGTGTACCTAGGTACTCAAATGGGATCTGGCTTCTGTTTGCATGATTCAGTGGCACCTCTGCTGTCTCCCTCATCGATTCCCCTTATGTTCTACCCTCCTAGCCATCACTTTTCCTCGGGTTACACCAAACCCTCCATCACATCCACTGTATTCCAACAACCCACCATTGGCTTTCATCCAGGATTATCTGGAGAGTCATGTGTTTTGGTATTCAAGCTTCCCAAAGCTTTTAAGGACAAACTTACCTCTTTCTCTTGGTTCCTCTCTGTGTTCCCTTTAGGGCCAAGCATCTCACACCCTTTGTACTATACCCTGCAGCAGATTCCATCCTAGGTCTTGTTTTGCTCTAGGGTGTTTTCACTCTCTTCAATGGTCTGCCTGATTGTATCAAGAATAAGATCTCATGCATGGGCAAGCCTTCTTCCTCTCTGAACTCCATGCCCTCACTCACACTATTGATGCACACTATCGGAAGCACAAGTCTGAGTTATCATGCCAATTGAATCAGACCTCTAAACCATCTGCCAAGCCTCCCTCCAATAAAACCTCCAACAAACCCTCTGCATCCACATTGAGCAACTCCAGTGGCAAGTCACCTAAGGATTTGAAAGAGTTCAAGGGAAAGGCTACCACTCACTCCACTACTCCAAATCAATCTGACCTCTCATCTCAATTAGGCACCAATGGCAAGCTTACTCCAGCAGAGCAAGAGTGCCACTTCAATAACAAGCTTTGCATATTCTGTGGCCTAGGTGGTCATATGGCTAAGGATTGCATGAAGTCCACATCTTGGGCTTCTAAGGGCCGATCTGTAACTACAACTGTTGTAACTCTGGCACCCTCCACTTTGGAGGCAAAAAATAGTCTGCAACCTCCATAACTCCACACAGCCAGATGGTTGTGTTGATCCCAACTGTGCCCCTAAGAAGATCTGCCTTAACCTGTCTGCTCTTTTTGATCCAGAGTCTCTTGTACCATCAGTTTCTCTTGCCTTCTATTCCATTCCTCCATTTCCAGCTCTTATAGACTCTGGCTCCTCCAATTGCTTCCTCAACTTGAATTTTGTCAAAAACCATAATCTTCCTACCTCTCCTGTACCTCTGCTCTGACTCCGACTCTTTGATGGTACCTGTAATAGCACTATCATGCACACAATCAATCTCTCCATTTGATTTGAAACCAGTGATATCACTCTGATGACATTCTTTGTCACTCCATTGAATGGCTCCTGCTCCCTTGTTCTAGAACACAACTGGCTCACCTGCTACAATCCATTGATTGACTGGGTTTCAAACAGTATCCCATTCCAAGCACCTGAACAGGCCATGCCAGCCCCTTCAAGCTCACCTCTGCAGCCTCCAAAATCTCCTTCTATGGCTGACTCTCCGTCCTCTGACACACCTCCATCTGAATCACTGCATTTCTCTAATTGTGCTGCTTCCTCCATTGCCATAATCAGTGCTCCTGCATTTGCCCTGTCCTGTTGCTTGGAAGGCTTGCTGCAATTTAGTATGCAGTTGAAACCTCCTGAGAGTGAACTCTGTTCCATTACCTCCACCCCAGAAGAAATTGATCTTTCCAGTGTATCTCTGAACTATCACAACTTTGCTGATATCTTCAGTAAAAGCAAGGCCAACACTCTTGCTCCATATTGTGATTATGACCTTAAGATCGACCTGGAAGAAGGTACTTCACCCCCATTAGGGACTACCTACTCACTCTCCACCTCCAAGCTTGACTTTCTCCATGCATTCCTTGAAAAGCATCTGGCTAATGGTTTCATCTACCCCTCCTTCTCTACTCATGCCACTCTAGTTCTCTTTGTCCACAAGAAGGATGGTTCACTCTGCCTCTGTGTCAACTTTTGAGGACTCAACAAGATCATGAAGAAGGACTAATACACACTCCCTCACATTTCTGATCTCCTTGACTCTCTGAGCCACACTAAAGTCTACACCAAAATCAACCTCTGGCATGCCTACCATCTGGTCTGCATTGCCTCCAGAGATGAATGGAAGACCTCCTTTCAGATGCACTATGGCTCCTATGAGTGGTTAGTTATGCCTTTCAGTCACATGAATGCCCCTGCCACTTTTCAGCACTTTATCAATACTATCTTTGCCAATCTGTTAGATGTTTGCATTGTTGTCTATCTGGATGACATTCTGATCTACTCCAACAACATCACCTCCCACAAAGAGCATGTCCAAGAAGTCCTCTGGAGGCTCCACAAGCATAGACTTTATGCTAAGCCTGAGAAGTGTGAGTTCCACACCACATCCACTGAATATCTTGGCTACCAGCTCTTGCCCTCTGGACTTACTATGTCTCCAGAGAAGGTGAAATCAATTCAGGACTGGCCAGAGCCTTGAAAGGTTAGGGATGTCCAGTCCTTCCTCAGTTTTGTGAATTTCTACCAGTGTTTCATCAACAACTGCTCTGACATTGTCATTCCTTCAATGCACCTTACTCACAAAGGTATCTTGTTGAACTTCACTAACTCCTGTCACTCCACTTTCCAAAAACTCAAGGACACCTTCATCTTTGCTCTGATTCTCACCCATTGGGTTCTAGATGCTCCTCTCATAGTGGAAACTAATGCTTCTGATTATGCCATCACTGATATTCTCTCCATCCACTGTGCTGATGATGAGATTAGACCCATTGCTTTCTACTCTTGAACTTTGTCTGCTCCAGAGCTCAACTATAACACCTACAATAAAGAACTCCTTACAATTCATGAATCCTTCCACACTTGGCATCATTACCTCGAAGGTTCTACAACTCTGGTTGATGTTGTCATGGACCACAAGAACCTTGAATACTTTGCTACTACCAAACTCCTGACTTGCCAGCAAGCCTGCTGGTTGGAGTTCCTCTCCCAGTTCAACCTTGTCATCTGCTTCCATCCAGAATACCTTGGAGCTAAGCCTAATGCCCTCACTAAACGCTGGGATGTCTATTCCAAAGAGGGGAATAAGGACTATGCTTATATGAACCCACATAATTTCTGACCTGTTTTCACTCACAAGCAGTTCACTGCATCCCTTAAAGCTACCCCCCTTGCTGCTCTGGTTACTCTGGGCAAGCTTGCTCTTCAACGTTGAACAACTCCATAGTGATATCCTCTCCTCCCTTTCCTCTGATCCTATGGCTTCCAATCATTTGTCCATGTCCAAACCCTCTGACTCTCAATGGTCAGTTGACTCCATTGGCTTCCTCCATCTGGACAATGATATATATGTTCCTGATTCCAACAACCTTCGACTCCATATGCTCCACTATAAGCATGACTGTCCCCTCTCTGGACATTCAAACCTTAGAACTCATTCACCATGACTATACCTGGCCAGGAATATGCACCTTTGTCAAGGAGTATGTCCCTTCTTGTACTACCTGCACCCATGTGAAAGTTCTGAGACATAAGCCATACAGACTTCTTAAACAACTCCCTATTCCTTCAAGACCATGAAACTCCATCTCTATGGACTTCATTAAACAGCTTCCTCCCTCCTCCAGCTACTCTGCTATATTAGTCATTGTCAACCACCTATCCAAGTAATGCATTTTTGTCCCTACACACAACACAATCACTTCTCTGGAGCTAGCAAAGCTCTTCCTTCTCCACATCTTCTTGAAGCATGGAGTTCCCTCCAATGTCACCTCTGACAGAGGCTCCAAGTTCATATCTCACTTCTTCTGTTCCATTGGGAGAGCCCTTGACATCCACCTCCACTTCACCTCCAGTTATCACTCCAAAGGAGATGGACAGACCGAGTGGATGAACCAAACCCTTGAACAGTATTTGTGTGTCTACTGCAACTATCAGTAGGACAACTGGTCCAAACCCCTGCTTCTTGTGGAGTTCGCATACAACAATGCTCTGAATGCAACTACTAGTGTCTCTGCATTCTTCACCAATAAGGGCTATCACCCAAATATCTTTATCCACCCCAAACATGATCTTACCTCTGCACAAGCTTGCAAGTACTTTGTCAACCTTGACTCCCTCCATTCATTCCTCAATGAAGAAATGCTTGCCATCCAAAAGCAATATCAAGTACCAGCAGATGCTAGACAAACTCCAGCTCTGGACATCCACAGCAGTGACCAAGTTTTCATCAAAGCCAAGTACTTCCGCTCCACCAGACCCTCAAAGAATCTCTCTGAGAAGAATCTTGGGCCATATGCAGTTATTGCACAGCCATGAACTCACTCCTTCACCCTTCATCTACCTAATACTTTGAAGGCCATATATCTGGTCTTCCACATCTCTCAGCTAGAATCCTCCATGTCAAATACCATTTCAAATCATATGCAAACTCTGCCACCTCCAGTCAAAGTAGACAGCAAACCCAAATATGAAATTTCTGAGATCCTTGACTCCAAGTTAGATCATTGCTGTCAACACTGCAAACTCCTGTGCTTAGTCCAGTGGTCTGGCTATGAAGGCACTGATGAAGAAACATTTTGGTTATTGGCTACTGAAATCAGTCACATGTCTGAACTTGTTCAAGTATACCATCTTTGTTATCCAGATAAACCCAGACCTCACTCCATTTAATCACTCTGACTTTCAAATCAAAAAACTTTCTTATTTCTCTATTTTCTACTCAACTCCTCCCACTCCACCTCCTTCTCCACATCCTCCAACTCCTCCAACTCTGCCCATGCCTTCTCTTCATCTCTATCCACCACCTTCTCATCCTCCAAAATCTCTGGCTCAAAGATGAGGGTCACAGCCAGCTTAGCCAGCTGCCACAACCACCAGTTCTGGTCATCCAGCCAGCTGTTCTGCCACTGAAGGGCCAGCTGGATGTGGCATAGCTCCTCCATAATGCCCTCCAACTCCTTCTTCTTCTTCTTCTTCTTCTCCACCTCCTTCATCATCTTCATCTCCTCCATTTTCCTCTGGCTGCCACAGGGCCCTGCCTTCATCTGCACTGTCTGCACCTTCATCCACTTCACCATCCTCTGCTTCTTCTCTGTCTCCTCCACTCCAGGCCACCTGCACCTGGCCTTTGCAGCAATACACTGCATGCAGGCCATCACCTTCTCCTCATCCTAGACACACTCGAGCCCCTGGCCCATGCACCCCTCACATGCCTCCCACTCTGGCTCTGCCCTCTTCTTTCCCTTGTTACTAGTCATGCTCTGCTGAGCACACACCTCCTCTGCCTAACTCCATCAGTCTGCTGGCAAAGTCTGACCTCAAGCCACTTACCTGGCATTTCACCTTCACCTCAGCCTCCAGCCTCCACTTCTCCTCCTCTGCCATCCAGTGCTCCTCATCTTCTTGTGCCTTTGCCTCTGCCACCTCTCAAGCCTTTCACTCCTCCTCAGCCCTCAGTGCCAGCACCCACCACTGGTGCTCTCAGTACTTGGCATTGGTGATCCCCTTGTTGTTATGCTTGTCCTCTGTGAGCTGCTTGTCAGACCAGGTGGTGATACTGCCCAAGGGTGCAGACATGAGGATAATGGTAATGGTAAGAGGATAAGAAGCCCAGGCAAAATCTGACAGACTTTATACTCCAGGAGAACAATAAACAGATTACAAACTCTGACTCACTTTGTCTTGCTTAGGCCTTCAGGGGTTCAGGCCTAAGAGGGGGATACTGTCATATCCATGATTTTCACTAAGTCCAACTCCATACCTCTGGTCTTTTGTTCTTACAATCTCTGGAGCATTCTTGCTTACAAGACCATTTTGAGTCACCAGACTTGCACATGTTTATTCACCATTTGACTACCTTTGATATTTCATTTGACCATTTGTATTAGGACAGGTGCTGACACCAAGGGGCTACTATCACCACCATATCTCACCTCCAACATGTAGGAGTACTGGACATGATCCAGAATTGCCAACGCTATTGCTCTTGTGACAGGTGGGTCCTCCAGACCTCTGCCAGAATTGCCAATACTATCACTTTGTTCTGTATATAAACTCTGTACTCTGCTCCTGTACCCTCAGTTTGAATATCAATTCTAGTTCTGATTTTTCTCCTTGCCCTCTTGGCCCTCCTCTTGTCATCCTCTCTCACAGCTCATTAATCTTAACCCACCCCTTCCTCAAACCTCTAACCCTCCAACCTCTGGCCTCTGACCCTCTGACCTCTGACCTCTAATCCTCTGACCTCCAACCTCTGACCCTCCACCCTACATCCATCCCT
>JBBPQO010000385.1:0-11264 GCA_038092535.1 Xerocomus subilludens | reverse complement strand
GGTCCAAGCACTGCAGGGCATCTCCTGGGCAGGCCACCAGATAGGTTGGGAGATCCAGGCTTAGCTTATTATGACATGGGTATCTATAGGTCAGATGTAAGTCTTTTTGGCACTGCTGGACTGTTTGATGACCTGATATTTTATGCTCATGGTTAGTTCGACAATCCAACAATGTCTTATGCTCACAGACAGTTTGATGACCTGACAGCCCATACTCATGGGCAGTTCACTGATCTGTCATCATATGCTTATGGACAGTTTCCATTTGATGATCCTTTGTATGACTAATATGGTAGCTTTCTTTCTTTGTTGTTGTAGTTGGACATTGCTGCCAATGTAGTACAACATCTTCATCTACAAAATCAAAATCATTGTAGTCAACATAAGCATCATTGTATGGAAGATGTTCTAACTCATTGTCCAAGTCACCATGCACCTCCCATATTCTGTCTGCAATCACCTTATGAGCTTGCACATCACCACTCTCAGGTTCATTCATCTCTTCTTCATCCTCAGGAACATTGTAGTTGTTAGCATTCACATCGAATTCATAACAGCATATGAAGTTGTGTATTGTGCACAGCACAGCTGCAATACACACTTGAGTCTCAATTGAAAACCTGTGTGAAAGCCAGAGGATGCAAAAATAATTTTTGAGCACCCCAAAGGCCCACTTGATAACATTTCACAATGACACATGTTGCAAATTGAACAACTCTTGCTTATTAACTGGCCTAAAGGTGTTTTGTTGAATGAACACAAAAAATGAAGACTTACCTAACATTGGTGCACCCCATTCAGCTAAATGGTAATGAATACGTCAATAAAGAACAAGCAATGAAGGCCTTGAAGGATATCTGAGGTAATATTTTCCTTCAGGAATGTTGAGACCATGTCCAAGAGTGGCATCATATACTCATGCATCTGAAGCCAAACCTTCCCAGCTGCACAGCACATACCTGAACTTGAGGCCAAAGTTGCTAACAAAAAGACAGTTGTGGGATAAGAATCTCTTGTGGTTTTGAAATGGGACAACCATGTGACCAGGTGGTGAAACCAGGATATGGCTACTGTCAATGGTGCCCACAGCATCCTTTAAAAAGAGGCAAAACTTCAGGTTGGTTCAAATGAATGGCAAAACAGAATTATTGATGGGTGTGACAAATCTAGTATACACAGATGGTGAAGAGAAAACAAGGACCATTTTGTGAAAGTATCTACAACAATGTCAGTGGAGCCTTCATGGATTGTACTACTTACTATGATATTGTATCATTGGGCCACTGGAATTGTTCCCCAACATGTGTTATTGCAAGGCCAGTGACACATGTATACAAGAAGATGGCAAGTTGTTCTTTCAATGAGACTAAGCACAAATTGATATGACCATAGTCTCTGAGAATTGATATGAGGTGCTTGAAGGTGTCTGAGTGCATGCTGAGTTCATTCTGGATTTGTTTTGGGTGGCCCACAAGGAGTTCCAAAAGCCAGCCTTTATCAGAGAGAATGGACATGTGGTATGGCTCTAGTTTGTTGTATGGAAGGGGAGCAGTGATTACACTCAAGATGGCAAATATAATAATGCTAAGAAGCATCACAAAGTGCTGGATGATGTGTGTGCACTGTTCTGGCTGAAGGGGAGGGCACATTGGCAATATGGGGTGTTATTGGATGATGCACATTCCCTCCCCACACAAGGTTGAGACTCAGATTGGTGGAGACTATTCTAGGGTTACTGGAGCAGGCACTCTAGCCAAGAATTGGGACTGTGCTATTAGCTTTGCTACACTCAGCTAGTTAACAACATGTAAGCAAGTGGGCTACCGTTTGAGCTCTTAGGCTCTGTCCACCATGCAAAATCTTGCCTTGGCAACTATGCAACTAGCTTGGCTCTTTGGTTAAGAGCATTAGTTACATGGCCTTGATGTACCACTCATGTCACTTGGGTTGAAAGTCCAATGTCCATGCTGTCCTGCCATTTATGTGTTATATGTTACATTGCTACATGTTACATGTTACATGTCACACAGCTGTTCAGGCCTGCAGCTGTTACACATTACAGTAGATGTTACCCATCACATCCCACACCATAGCAAGAGTGTTGGTGACATGGCTTTGATGTACTGTTCATGACACTTTGGTTGAGAGTCTGACATTTGTGCCATCCTGCTGATCCAGTATTACACATTACATATTACATGTTACAAGTCACATTTGTGATGTATTACTAATCCTGCAGCATGCTGGCTGCTGCACAGCACCATTACAAGTCACACATTACAGATCAATATCAGGTGATTATCTTTGCTCTTACATTCACTCAACACCATGTACATTGAAGGACAGCTCATCCAACAAATTGCCTGATATTGATCTGTAATGCATGACTTGTAATGGTGCTGTGCAGCAGCCAGCACACTGCAGGATTAGTGATACATTATGAATGTGACTGGTAACATGTAATGTGTAACATGTGATATTGATCTGTAATGCATGACTTGTAATGGTACTGTGCAGCAGCAGCGCACTGCAGGATTAGTAATACATCATGAATGTGACATGTAATATATAACATGTAATGTGTAACACTGGATTGGCAGGACAGCATGGACATTAGACTCTCAACCCAAGTGACATGATCAGTATACTACATCAAAGCCATGTCACCAACAGTCTTGCTATAGTGTGGAATGTGATGGGTAATAAGTAACATGTACTGTAACACCTGCAGGCCTGAACAGCTGTGTAACATGTAAACAGCAGAATGGCATGGATGTTGGACTCTCAACCCAAGTGACATGAGTGGTACATCAAGGCCATGTCACCAACACTCTTAACCAAAGAGCCAAGCTAGTTGCACAGTTGCCAAGGCAAGATTTTGCATGGTGGACAGAGCCTTAAGTATGGCAGATGCAGCAAATGTTGGTGCCACATGTAGTTGAACAAAAACACACAGAAGCAAGAAAGTGTCAGAGCACTCAGAGACTGTGGTGCAGTTGTCAACATAGCATGTTGGTTGCTAAAATAAGAGAGACTAAATAATGCAATGAAAGGGAGGTGATGCCATACCTTTAATAAGAGAAGCACAAAGCTGGGGTAAAACAGGAGAGAATGCAAACAAGCTACGTAATGATGATGCAATGCCCAGCTACATCGACTGATGACAAAGCTATTCTCAGGCCAGTGCATGGACAAAGGTCATTCTCATGACATTACCACAGGCCCTGTCCAAGCTAGTGATTGCTTGTTTGCATCAGACTTTGCTGCCCTTGCTATTCCAAGGCCGAGTGTCACCATGATGACATTGCTTGTCCTGCTTGAAAGTGCCACATTCCCAATCAAACAACCATCCTGGGATATCATCATGCACAGTACAGATATCTTGTATATCCTTTATATGGTATTCAATTTGTACAATTTGTATAATGCCTTATAAAGGTATGCATGTCAGGCACTTTGTGTCATACTGATGCTGTTGCACCAGATATATAATTTCTCCAAGTGTCTGTAATCTTTGTCAGTGTTTGAAACATCAGCCATTGACAAGCATAAGATAATCACATTTTAAAGCTGAACTCTATGGGCAATGTGTGTATTGTGTATTCAAGCTGACAATAAGAACCTTGCTGTATTTCTTTGTTCTTGTTTGTTCACAAGTTTGCCACTTGTCTAATAATGAAGTACATAGTACAGAGTGTATAACAGTGGCCAAAAATATCAAACTGCCACTAATCAGAAAGCATGGTCCAACATGATAATAGATTGGCATCCATTTATCAGTGACTGTAGTTGGTCAGTGATCTCACAATGTTCCCAATTACTAAGTAGCATTTGCTGGGTGCTTCTTGCATGGAAGAGAAAACTGTGTGATAGTTGGGGATGACACTTGAGTATCTTTACACAAGAGACATTGGCATATATCACATGCAATAACATATTAGTAACATATTGTAACTGTAGAAGTCTTAGTGGTTGGGAAACCAGCTGATCAGTATAAGTAACTAGCTAATGAATGTACTACTCACCTCAGTGGTTGGAAAACCAGCTGAGGTGTCTAACTAAGGGCTTGTTTGGTATCCCAAAATATACATGGATTGGATTTAGTAAACCTAGCTGACACAGCCATGACAACCATCAACATGGCCACTCTGACAGGCTGAGTCTGAACCTTGTCTGGAGGTAATGCCTGAAGGATGATAATCTTACCTCCTGCCTCCTCACCATGTGACCCCTTTGACCAGAGCAGCAAAAATGCATCCTCCACCACTTGGTGCTTCTGTTCAACATCATCATCATTGCTGTTTCAAGTGTGATCACTGCTTCTTCCACACTATTGACTCTGAAAGACCCTGAACCCTACCTTACTTCTGTGCTTTCTGGTGAAGCCTGGCTTATAGAACTCCTCACAGGTCACCCAGAGTGCATTCGAAATGAGCTTGGCATGTATGTGGATATATTCAACCACCTCATCTCGATTCTCCAATACAATGGTCATGTTGATTTGAGATCTGAATTGCTAGAGGAGCAGGTTGCTATATTTCTATACATGTGTGTCACTGGTCTCACAGTGATGCATGTTGGAGAACAGTTTCAGTGATTGAATGAAACAATTTCATGGTGAGTAGTATAGAATACTTGATCTTTTTGCTGATCTCTTTGTAGATACTTCCACAAAATGGCCAACAGCTTCTCCTTGGTGCCAATGTATACTGCTTTCATCACTTCACTTAACCTTTCAGTCTCACCATATATATGCTCGAGCCACAAGTCCCAACCATACTTCAAGGATGCTCTTGGCACTGCTAATGGTAGCCACATCCTGG
Organism: Xerocomus subilludens; assembly: GCA_038092535.1. Classification (NCBI taxonomy): domain Eukaryota; kingdom Fungi; phylum Basidiomycota; class Agaricomycetes; order Boletales; family Boletaceae; genus Xerocomus; species Xerocomus subilludens. Next base: position 6,441 of record JBBPQO010000385.1, on the reverse strand, counting down.
TGTTATTGCCTGGATATGCCATCACAGCCTTTCTAAACCAAAAAGGCTTTTTGTCCCAAAACTGCCTTTTTGTGTGTGTGTTTTGACCTCAGCTTTAAGTTTTCACTCTGTGGATGGAAGGGATCTACTTCAGATGTGCATGTCTATGAAAATGCGCTTGTGCATGGCCTGAACATCCCCAATGGCAAATACCTTCTTGCAGATCTTGGTTACTTGTCTAGGGGCGCTTTGCTCATCCCTTATTGAGGTGTGTGGTACCATTTGGCCAAGTGGAGCTGAGAAAATATATTCCTAACACTTCTTTATTAGACTAATAACATTCAGGCTTGCCAATAAGGAAGAACTATTTAATCTGTGCCATGCATCCAAATGGAATGCCATTGAGTGCACATTCGGTATCCTCAAGAATCACTTTCAAATCCTGCTTCTTCCACAAAAGTACCTGCTCCCAATTCAGGTTCACACTCCTGCTGCATTAATTGCTATCTACAACTTTATCCAACTTCATGAAACAGAACCTGATGCTGCCATTGTCTCTGATAGTGATGAGAAGGATAATCCAGCTGATGAAGACTTTGAACTTGATGCAGATCTCATAGAGTTGCATGATATGATCGTGAGTGCCATGTGGACAGATTACCTCACTTTCCACACTGCTTACTTAGAGGATGAGGTTGATATTGATGAGTATGAGTACAAGTTTGATTATGATTATGATGACATGCATTATGATGTCACATGATGTCATCAATGTATAGTAATAGCATTACAAACAACTTGGTGCTACTAAAAGTCTACAACATGTGTGTGATGGTACAAAGGCTATGAAGAGACATAAACTACACCAACATATCATAGTATATTTGATCATCATATTGCTGGAATTCCTGAGTCTCATCATATGGACCATTCAACAGAGCAGCATAATGAGATTCGGAGTGAACAGTACCTAAGCCAGAACCACTTGGCTCATACACCATGATCTGAAAACCCAAAGCTTGACCTTTGCTTGATGAATCAGGTGGTGCCTGACCAAATCTTTCTTGGTACCAGTGAAGTATGAATGACCTTTGAACATTGGAATCAGTAAACTCAAGGTAGATCTGACACAGATCTTTGTTCCCAATAAAAGCATAGGAAAGCTTTCCATGAATCTCTGCATTGAAGAGATTGGTATTCGTGTTGAGCTTTGCTGATGTATTGCATGTGACATTAGAAGAGTCATGGTGCTCTTTTGATGGTGATTTGGGGCGTAATAAATCTGACAGGCCTGACATACAATCTGTAGCATGAGATAGCATGCCAGCAATGCCATTCAATGCAGCTGCATTTGCCATGGAGGATGGCTTGTGAGACCCAGAAGTGTCTAGTGGGTGCTACAAATAAGCCAGCCTCCGAAGTTAAAACCTGCCCTTTTCCCTTTGATGCAGGCAGAGGTAAGGGTGGTGGCAGAGGCAGTTTAGTGGTAGGGAGACCCATCTGAAAGTGTGTGGTTGCTGCTCAAGGTATGCTGGGGGTGAGACACCTTGGAGAAGGAGTGGTTGCAGAGGTATGCCAGAGGTCAGACACCTTAGAGAAGGAGTGGTTACCACTTAGGGTATGCCAGAATTGAGACACATCGGAGAAGAAGTGGTTGCTGGAAGAGGTATGCTGGGGGTGAGGCATCTCCAAAAAGAAGTGGTTATTGCTTGAGTGGAAAGGGGTATGGCCACCTGATGTCAAAAACTGCAAATGAGTGGAGGGAGGAGAAAATACTTGAAAGGTTAAAAGAGTGCTGTCAATTGCACCTTGCTGAACAGAGAATTCAGTGGAAAACATATCTTGTTCAAGCTGCAATAGCTCATCAAGAGGGATATCTAAATTTGCTGGAAGAGGGAATGTGGTGTTGAAGTTGTTGTTGGATATCAGAGGAGATTGAGGTATGTCATGGTCATCAGGCATGATGCCTTCCATCAGTGAGATGGAATATGTGCCCATAGTGCCAGCACCACCTGGGCAAAGATCCACCATCTTGTAGTAAAACAGCCAGCTCTTGTTTTTAAACTGGGCCATTTCCCTACTTTGGACAGCATTAGTACAATATTCTACACAAAGGAAGTGGATCTTACTTCTGATGTAGCCTCACTCATAAAATCGTCCCACTCAATAGTATTGTTTTCAGTGACATGTATGCCATGGTCTGGATCAAAAAGAATACAACCAGAATGGATGTGATTGTAGCTTTCAATTACCCTCAATGTTCTTTTCAGCTATCGAGATATTGTAATCAGATGTAACCCTCTACACTGAATTAAAAAAAAAATACTGCCTGCCATTTGTTTAAGATCAAACTCTTATCTTTTCCAAGATGCCTCCCAACTTCTGCATGGACAGATCTGAAATATGTATGCATATGTTCTATCTTATCCTTCAAAGCTGCAAGATGATCAATCATGTCCTGCATTTCCTGAATTGACCAGTGAGTACCATGAGTTTTTTTCAAAGGATTTATGATCTGCAGTGTCTTGAAACCACAGAGAAAAATAAATGTGGCAAAGCCAAGGAAACACCAGTGAATATGATGTATGCTGAGATGTGCATGGTGGTAATGGTGAGAGGGGAACATGTGTTGATCTATTGGATGTAAAGTTCAGGCTCTGAATACTCAGCAACACTTGTGCCAAAACAGGATTCAGACTCAGTTTGTTGGAGTGGCCACATTGATGGCTGTCATGGCTGTGTTGGCTAGATTTGCTAAATCCAATCCATGTATATTTTGGAACACTAAACAAGCCCTAAGATACAAAGGTTTGTTTACCAGCATGATTATGTAATCCATCGCTATGCCACTATATGCACATATTCCAACATAATAGCCTCTACTGTAATTAGTACAAATGTCCCCAATATAAAAACAATGTAAGACAGTCCAATGAAATTTTAACTAGTTAATGGCTGTCACATAAGTGCCACTTGGAATTAAACTGTCACACAGTGGTATAGCCTAAATGTCATGTTAGAGTTTAAATATCACTTGTATATTCCACAGTATTTTTACATTGGGAAAATTTGTACTAACTATAGGCTGTTACTATCATGTTTTAGCATGTGATATATGCCAATGCCTCTTGTGTCAGCAGTTGCATTAGTTTACTTGCCAACAAGCACAGAGTCAGTCACATTTGGCAGAAAAACATATAAATTGCATGAATATTGAACATATATTTCCTGGTGAGACATAGTCATCTTCATCAGCAAGTTGAGTTTGCTGGCAAATAAGTCTCAAAGCCACACATTGTGCTGTAGAGTGATTTGTATATGTATTGGGGATATGTTTTCTGATGACACTTGAGCACCTTTAATGGCTGCATTGAATTTCCTGCTAACAAATCTCAAAATCTGTCACATTTGGCAGAAGAATAATCTGTGTCAATATTGGCAATATATTTGCTAGTGAGACTTGAGTGCCTTGAATGGCTGCATCTGTTTGCCTAATAATTAATCTTGAAGTGGGTCACATTGCACTGCAGAGCAGTATTTGATGAACTTGCTCACTCTTTACTATCCTGGTTTCATAACCAATTCATGCCTACAAAACCAATTATGCCCAGGTATTATGCTCATCAAACATATCAATTATTTCATAACTATGTAGCCTGCTGATGTGTACATTTTACTGCTGTTCAATTAATGCAACACCTCTTGAAAGAGGTTGTCACAGAAGTGTTGCTGGGCATCTGCAGAGCATAATCCAAGACAGCCAGATGATCAAAAATCTTGCTGTTGTGAAAATGAGTATGTCTTCCACAATAATGTCAAGAAGAGTTTCCTACTGATTCCACCACAGTAAAAGGTCACTGATGAACACCTTATCCTCCAAACCCCTTGTCTCTTCAAACCATTTGACAGTGTGTTCATAAAAAGCTCCATTGATCAAAAAAGTTATCTACATGCCTCCAAGAGCCACAACTAGACAGAGCAAATCAAAGCTAAAATCATAAAAAGGAATTCTGTCTCCATGGCACTGCAAAACTCACTTGGACTGCCATGTATGTGATTGCCCTTGGTTCCACTGATTTTATAGCAACCAGACTGGCCATGTGCATGTAAGTGTGCCTTTCTCCATGGTGCTGTTTGTTAGAATTACAAGAGCTGGCAGTTGGACCTTCTTCAGCAGAGCTCAGGAATGTAAAGATAGCTTTGAAGGCCTATTGTACACCACGTCAGCTAGAGTGAAATGAGTGGGTGCAGACATACCCAAACAAGCATGGAACCCTTAAACAACCCTTTTGCAGGATCATTTGGGTTGTATGCATTTTTCTCATAAAGAAAATGCAGCCACATGTTTGCCATTACTAGGTATGTCAGGTCCCAGTCTTGTATCTTGGCATGTTATCTAGTTTATGCGATAAATACATTGGACAACAATGATATTATCACTTACTCCAGGTCATCCAAATTATAATTGACAGGACAGATGAGGTGACCTGTGATATCATGGTGAAAGCCACATCCAACTTTGTTAGGAAGGGAGAGATGAGGTTGAAGGGGGTCCTCTCCAGTTATCCAAAACATCACTCTGTCTTGAGGAGAGATTTATTGCACACTGTCTGTGTCTTTGAAGAGCTTAGGACCACACTCAGCTACTTATGCACCTACAAACCAATGGGGACTCACCTGTCTGACAATAGTGTGCATGTCAGTGATGTTGTGGAAGTTTGTAGGGTTTGTGATCCACTCACAGAATCAGAGTATGTGGGCTGTTAAAACCTTGTAAGTCCTGAACAACCAGTTCTCCCCAGACATTATGTCAGTCATTGGAGAGAATCCACAGCATGAACACTAAAGCTGACCAGGCTGTATATTGCTGATCCATTTGTTCTAATGATTGATGTCAAATGAGTGCCTCATCAACAAGATCATGGACATTGTTGAAGAGGGTCACCAATCTCTGGGTGACTCTACCCAGTCAGCACCAGGATCTGGCACACATGAAATGCAGTGAGTCCACATCTGAAGTGCATTCAAATGATACTTACTCAGTCCTGCCTGGTGTCAAGTTCCTCAAAGTGTCCTGCAAGCCAGCAGCACCTGCACCACTAGCAACAACATCTTGGGTATGAGACATTTGAGAAATCAAAGGAAAGATTGCAAGTCTATTCACTGAGGCTGTTTCCCTTAAATACTGCCAGACACTGCAATGACCACCAATCAGTTACTCAGCAACACCTCTAGAACTGCTTGCTATGCAACACTTACTTGTCTACATTATGACCCAGCATCTGTAAAGGCTTGGGAGGACTAAGTCCTGGATCATTTGTGAGAGATGACACATATCCAGCTGCAAAAGGAGCACCAGGAGGGCTTGGGGCCAGATATCTTAACATATATCCACGTGAAGAAAAAAACTATCCATTGGATAAGTGCCAAGAAAGACCCTTTAGTTTCCAAGTTTGTACTCAGGTTAGAGGTGGGAGCCATGTAAGAGCACAATAATCCTAAGCTTGGATAACAAACCACCAAGTGCCAGAGGGGTGTTATTATTGGCCTATTCTTTTCTTCTCACGATTCCTCTTCTGCTCACCTGATTACATATCCTTGCCCAGTGTGTTACAAATCCTTCATTTGCCAGTAATCAGGCTTATTCCATCTTCCATTTTCTTTGTATGTTTATTATCATGCTTACCTCTATCTTGATTGTCTGGTTACCATATCAAGGTTCCTCGAACCTGCCCTGAGCTCCCCTATGTACTATATTTACTTCATGGTTTCTTGTCTTGCTTCTTTAACTTGATCTCCCTTGACCACCTTGTACTTTGTACTTGAATCATATCGTGTTCTCCTCGCTTGTCATAAGGAGTCCCCTTTTGACCTATTTGTCTACTCTTGAGAGAATCCCTTCAAGAAACATCTTTGTCCACCTTGAGGAATCCCCTTGAGGAAGTCTAGTCAGCGAAGCCATGGGTGAGTCATCACTGGCCTAGCTTTCAAGTCTTGACATTCGACCCTCAAGGGCTGTGCTTGTCCTTATCTGGGCCAAGTGTAACAAGGGGCAATGCTCAGATATGAACAAGACTGTAAGCCACCTAGAATACAGTGGTCATATTAACAGATACTGTAAGTAACAATGGAATCATGGAGGTTACAGGCCATAGATCAATAAGCCAGTCCTTCAAACTTGGTCAAGTTGGCCAGATAGAAGAACTATATTGTATTCTGTCAGGCCAGCTAGACTAGGTGAATGGTATAAGTATACCATGTCGATTCTACTGGTGGAAAGACATACTTTGTATTTTTCACTTGTGACTAATTTATTTTTCTTCACCATATGTCTCCAATGCCACCATCTACTGGTCAAGCTCCAACATGAAGTTGCTTTGATGCTCAAAGACAAGCCCCTTGTTTGCAGCCACTATGCTCTTGTGTCCAAAACCTTCTATTTGTCGTAAGTTAAGCTCAGAG
>JBBPQO010000384.1:0-11273 GCA_038092535.1 Xerocomus subilludens | reverse complement strand
CCGCCGTTGCGAACCTGCAAGATCAGGTTGACCGCTTGCATGGCAAGATGGACGAGTGAGGAGCCTCATTTTATCTTATTCTCGGTCCAGGATGTTCACTCGATGCACGAATAGGATCACCAAACGCATTTCGACGGCTTTGCGACAACAACAAAAGTCCATCGCGCTTGCGCACCTTCGTTTCAAGAAGAGCTTGGAGGACGTGCTGACCAAGCGACTGGGTGCTCTACAGAATCTGGAAGCGGCCTTGATGAGCGTCGAGACGGCGGCGGGTGATATCGAGGTAAGTGGGACATGGTATCGGTGACCAGAGGTGCTCATGGACAACTAGCTTATGAAAACATATGAGAAATCTACGGCTACGCTACAGGCGATTCTCAGTCATCCATCCCTACGTCGTGAGAAGATCGATGAGACGATGGACGCGCTGGCAGCGAATGCTAACGCACGCGAAGTCGACGAAGCGATCAAGATTGGAGGGGATATTGCTGATGTGGAGGCTGGCCTGGTTGATGATGGGGAGCTGGAGGACGAACTGAACGACCCTGTGAAGGAGGTTGAGAGGGAGAAAGTGGAGGCTGCTGGACGGACTGCTTGGACAGGTTGTCGGAGGTCAATGCTCCTACCCAAATACCTCAGGAAGCTGCCCAGGGGCTCTCTGCGGAGCCCATTGCGGTGTAGGACGTATCCGTATATGGCAATAGCCAGGTGACGCAATGAACATATTCATCCAGTTTTTGCTTTACACTATGAAGATGGGCCGAGTCCAGGCTCCTACCCACCACTGCAGGAGTGTTCGAGGCGATATACTAGGGCAAATGGGTAGTATGGAATATTCCGAATGGCTGTGTAGTAATTGAAACCCAGAACAACCTTAATCCTCGAACACTCAGGCAATGGCTGGAATATAAGGCCCTGTCCACTGTGCAAAATTTTGCCTTGGCAACTGTGCAACTAGCTCGGCTCATTGGTTAAGAGCATTGGTGACATGGCCTTGACATACTGTTCATGTCACTTGGGTTGAAAGTCTGACATCTGTGCCATCCTGCCAATCCAGCATTACATGTTACCAGTCACATTCATAATGTATTACTATCCTGCAGTGTGCTGGCTGCTGCACAGCACCATTACAAGTCATGCATTACAGATCAATATCAGGAGATTTGTTGGATGAGCTGTCCTTTGATGTTCATGGTGTTGAGTGGATGTAAGAGCAAAGATAATTGCCTGATATTGATCTGTAACATGTGACTTGTAATGGTGCTGTGCAGCAGCCAGCGTGCTGTGGGATTAGTAATACATTACGAATGTGACTTGTAATGTGTAATGTGTAATGTGTAACACTGGATTGGCAGGACAGCATGGACGTTGGACTGTCAACTCAAGTGACATGAACAGTATACTACATCAAAGTCATGTTACCAACAGTCTTGCTATGGTGTGGGATGTAATGGATAACATGTAACATATAACACCTGCAGGCCTGAACAGCAATGTAACATATAACATGTAACATGTAACATGTAAATGGCAGGACGGCATGGACATTGGACTCTCAACCCAAGTAACATGAACAGTATGTCAAGGCCATGTCACCAATGCTCTTAACCAAAGAGCCAAGCTAGTTGCACAGTTGCCGAGGCAAGATTTTGCACAGTGGACAGGGCCTAACATTTGTAAACATTGTCAGCCACACTGGTCCAAACTTGATCTGCACTGTGGTCTTTCAAGTTTTCAGAAAAACCTGAAATAGACTAGGTATATTAGACATAGATTATTTGTGTATTTATGTAAGTGACATAAAAGTGATTATCAGTGGGTGCTGCAATCTCACTTGTCATCAATCAGCATGCAACTATCTGATCATGTAGACAAAGTCCTTGAAGCACTCGAACAGATGGAGCTTTCCATCATGGACTTTTTTTTTGCTGCCCTCCCCTCAAATGATACAAAGAGCACCACATTGTTCTACAGGTACAGCTGTGTGGGAGAGAAGTCACTGAGAAACTCCATGCTCTTCTCACTAGATGCAGCCTTGGTGACCTGTTGGACTTGAAAGCAGCATACAGAGCCACAACCACAGCTTATGCATGCAAGGTCTGTGAAGCATCAGTGGAGGAAAATGGTACATATTTCAGTGTGTCACATACCTCACTCAGTCAACTTGAGGAGTTCTCTGTTGAGAAAATGGGCAAACAAATGAAAATACATGCCCCAGACCTCTGGAAGTTCTCAGTGTGTTACTAGATGCATGACATGCACACAAAATTGACCAAGATAGTGATCAAATAGTTGGAATGCAGGGTACCAGTGACAACGCCAGTGACAATGTATACTGGCAAGAGTTGGGCGAAATGGATCTTGATGCTGGCCCTTTCATTGGTCAACAAGGTGTAGATGTGGCAGGTACATTGTGAGCAGCAAAATGGACAGGAATGTCCCAAGTGCTGATAACCTTGGTTTGTTTTTTGTGAAAGTGGATCTGCATGTAAAAACAGCCAATAATATAGAAAAAAATCATTATGATAAGCATTCTTATGCACAGCACAAACAGAAAATCAAATTGCTTATAGAGCATTGCAGGAATCTTCTTTCAGTCGATGCATGCACTGCAGAAGGTTATTGAGATGCTTGCACAGATGGGAATCTCTGTCTCTGTTGGTGCCATCAATGTTGCTATCCAGTCACTGTCCATTGAGTCTCTGCAGGCAGTTAGAACATTGGGACACACACTACTGGCATCATATGCCTACAACAACTTTGATGTTGATCTAAAATCCACAAATCATGCTGTAGAGAAGTTGAGTGAGAGCCTAAAACATCTTACCTCTGGGCTCATCTTTCTGTTGATGCATGGTGTTTTACAAGAGGATGTGCGGTACTCCCAGGAACTTTGGAAATCATCTCTGCTGAATCTGTGCAGGAAGGAATCAGTTACATCCAAAAGTTGGAAGAATCTTCTCTCACTCCACTGTAACTCTGACAGGCCAGATGAAGCAGGTTACTCATGAAGAGACCATTTCAACTTGTGGAAAATTCTATCTGATCTGATTCACTTTGGGCCTGCATATTCTTCAAAATTCAAGAATTATCTCCATGATCCTGAGGCAGTTGAGATGATACCTGTCATCAAAACACCTATTTTGGCTGCACATGCAATGGGTCTTACCAACTTGACAGTCATGGGAAATATCAAGACTGTTGTGGAGTTGCTCCAATAGGGGGGGATTGAGAAATCATCCAATGGAAGTGATGACAGCAAGATGCCAGATATCCCAGAGTATGTTATATTCTTCCACAGAGACCTGGGAAGTGGTAAGTGGCTTCTAACAGCACTGCAATGTTGCTTGATCAAGAATTCACCATGGAGCTGCATGCAGCATGTCATTTTTATTCCTGGATTATTCCACTTGAAGATGGCATGTGCTAATGTGATTTGGTGAACCTTTCTTCAGCCAACTACAATGCATGAAGATGAAACCAGCCTCATGCATGATGTAGGAATCTTATGGCCCCATGAAACAGGTATCTATGGATTGAAACCCAGCTTCCACAGGATGAATCAGCTTGTTATCTATGATGGCATTTGCTGCTGTCTTGATTGTTGGCAGGTCAAGGCAACAAGCCAGAATTCTGCACATGACACACTGGAGTTGTTTGCATCATCACAGCCGTCATTTGAAGAACTCCAGAATATTGCAGATAGAATGGCCTGGAAGTATGTGGTGAACCATCAGCTGCAGCATACATGAAAGCAAGAAGCATCTCACCAAGATCAGCAATATGAAAATGGACTGCTCTTGAACAAGTACATGCTACTATATGAAGAGATCTCATATGCAATGAACCTTGGTGATATTGGTTGACTTGAATCTTGTATTATTGTCTGGATTATCATCTTCAAGGCCACTGGCAAGCACAAATACACACTTCAGATGACTGATTTCTTGTGCAATGTACACTTTAATTAATCTGATGGATTGTGGTTAGTTCATTATCGTGTTTCATTAAAGGTTTAGTCAAGACTAATGGACATTTAATGAAAGTTGCACAGTCCACTACCACATGCTTATCAACCCCACAGGACAGAAGGGTAAATTCTGTGGTGTAGACTGGTGTGTTGAGCTGAACAATCTATTCATCAAGGTAATACATAGTGATTGCAATATTGTAGACTTGTGAGACTAATCACAGTGACTTGGATAGGTCATTAATGGGGGAAAGGGACCAAACCATATGATCAAATGCATCATCCTCAAGGCCCCTCTCATGCAAGTATACAGGAATTTACACACAATGATTGCAAGAAATTTCTTGCATATGCACTTGACAGCTTGCCATGCAGAGGTGGATATAACAAAAACATTTCAAGAAGTATGTGAAAATATAAAGGGACACTTGCCACACATCATGCAGACAGGCTGGAAGAGTAAACATCAAATTCCTGATCTAATTGGTACAGGGATGGGTCTAATTGATAAAGGGGAATGGTATGGTATTGACGACAGTGGAGAAACACTAAGTGATGGAGTGATGATTGAGGACTTAGCTATTGAGCTTGATATCTAACTTGTATTCTATCCATGCCTTATCCAAAGTCAGGTGTTCCACATTATGTTCATGTTTTTTTTTTCACTTGACAGAACCATACTATGAAAGGGATGTTGGATACAAACATGGTTGCACTCTGAACAAATCAGCATATCATAAGTTCATATAAACCCAATAGAGATGTACTGTTGTGTCCCTCAACACCACACAAACTACATTTGTTCTTCTTAGTGACCACTGTGGCCACTGTTGAGCTTGACAAGGCTACAGTGATTATAGCATCTGTTGCTGGTTGTGGAGTTTGGTGAGGCATGGGCTGAAGTGGCATTGTCATAAGGACAGAGGGTGTAACAGGGATTGGCAAGATTCTTTGGATAATGGGGATGACTTCAGTGCCAAACTGACTGGTTCTACTCCACTGTGTTTCACAAGTAAGATCATTGATGGTTTTGATCTTGAAGAAGTGCACACAATCCATGATTCTGTCCAACACACCATCTGGCATAATAATCGCTGATCCAATGTCAATCAGGTGTGCTTCACCATGAACCTCCTACATCTTATCCTCTTGCCAGTCCTCCAGCACTTTGTTATGCTTTGACCTTGGGTAAGGCCAAAGGTAGACCTGCTGAGCCTGGACCTCATGGGTTCTAGAGGATCAGAACAAGATACCATTCAAAGCATGGCATAGGCTTAACAACGGTCCTTGGAAATCAACAAAAGATGTATTGCTGGCAAGAAAAGGGGGACAAGGAATGAGCATCCAGGTGATATACAGGTAAGTCAAGCATGAGGAAATACAAAAGAGTATCATGAAATATATATACTAAGGACAAAGAGTTCAGGGGAGGCAAATAGAACAGAGAAGAATGTCAAAGAACAATGAGTAAACAAGATGACAAGAGATAAGAAAGATATGATGAACATTGGAGAATGTCAGAGAGCAAAGAGTAAGTGAGATGACAAGAGATAAGAGAGATAACAAGGAAGATAAGCCTCATGTAGAGGATTGGGAAGATCAAAGGAGAATGGAAGAATACAAGGACAAAGAGAATTTAATATATGAAAGAGGAAAGGAAGATTGTACAAGAGAAGGAGATCTAAATGACCACAAGGTGTGGCAAGTCCCAGGAGAATCCCAGACAAGTCCCAAGGAGAGATAGGCAAGATGGGAAGATGTCCAGATAAGGATGATAAGATAATAACATCAAGGAGGGGTAGAGGACAATGGGGAAAATAGAGAACAAGGGAGGAAGGCAGAGGACAATGAGGAAGGACAAGGACAATGAGGGAGAACAAGGACAACGAGGGAGGATGAAGACAATGAAGGAGGATGAAGACAATGAGGGAGGACAAGGACAATGAGGAAGAACAAGGACAACGAGGGAGGATGAAGACAATGAAGGAGGGTGAAGACAATGAGGGAGGACAAGGACAACAAAGGAGGATGAAGACAACAAGGACTGAGGACAATGGAGGAGGACTAAGGGTGACAGAGGATGTCGAGGAGGATAGAGGAGACAAGGAGGGATGATGGGCAGCAATAGTAGGATAGTCTCCAAGTTAGGATCCAGGGTGGTAAGATATCATTATGGAGAATGGTAGAGGTATTTACCACCTTGCTAGGATCAAAGGATGACAGAGAGGGATAATGTCATCAAGGAAGAGATAGGGGTGCATCATGTGTAGCTGTAAATTGTAACACACTTCAGACAGCTCATATTCCTTGGAACCCATGGAGAATTTTGTCAGATGAGAACATGTCAGTGCTTTTAAAAGTGGTATGATAGAGGTGGTGCCAAAGATAGAATCTTTAGGATGATGTATGTCACAGCAAAGTGATGGAGGGATGGGGGTGCAGCATTGACAGCCATTGTTTGATGGGTCACATGCACGGTGATTAGTACCTGCAGAATAGTGAGAAGTAGTAGCAAATATGTAATGGGCTGAGTCCAAACTCACCTGATGAAGCCTTGTCAAAATGTAGGTTGAATACTATACACCAGCATTGAAACATGGGATGGAGGTAAGCATTGATCAAACAATCCATCATGGGATCAAGGTCCCAACATCTTTGTCTTGCCCTTGCTCTCTAACTTCGCCAGTTTCATCATGTCCTATAGCTCTTTTTCACTGATGGTGTCAGCTCTTTGTGTCACAGGCCTTGCCTGTGAGTGTTGCACAGAACTAGCCATTTCTCCCCTACTGCTCTCACCATTCTCAGCCTCATCATCACTGTTTTCATCCCCAATTTGCAATGTTTCAGCCACCAGTGTAGCCATCACCATGAAGTATACTTGGTGCTTTTTTGTAGGTGTTTGTGTGGTTTGTGATGGTTTTGCTTTCTGTTTCCGAGCTTCCTGACACTGATGCTTTGCTTCATGGATGTCATCAAAGTATTCCTTCTCAGCAAACAAAATGGCTGTTCCTTGCAGCCTCCAATCTTTTGCAGCACAGCCCCAGTGTTGCCAAATCATTGACAATGTACATAATGCACACCACTGGATAATGAGGCAGATATCTGAAATTTTGATGCCCTAGATCTCTGGTAAGTCCAATATAAATTTGACTGTGCATTGACTTACTATTCCAAATGATTCCATAGTACATAAGCCCCAGGTATTCCCAGCTATCAATGCCACAATTCCTGATTCCTTAAATTCAGATGTCATGTCTGAATTAAACCACTTGATCTTGTGCTGTAGATTGGGAGATATGTGATTCCATAGGAACTTTACTGCACTGATTGATTCTTGAATATCATTGAAAAAAATCAGGAATTTGGGAGGGATTGGATCCCCATCTTTCCAACCCTCTGGAATGAGAAACCCAAGATCTGCATAGGTTGAGAGAGTGTAGTTGATCTTTCTGATAGATAGATATATGTTTGGGTGATTCATTGATGTATGGACAGTCACAAGATTGTTAAATCATATATGAAGTCCCTTCTTGAGTTCGGTGAGGGTCTCTGGTGCAAGTATTGCTGATGCAATCATGTAAGGAACATGGTGAGGCAGGATATAATGCAAGCACTGCAACTCCCTATATTCTGGATGGAAGTCTTCCCAGGATGTGATACAGTGCACTTCATTGAATATGAAGCCAATTATATGAGAGGTGAACTCAGATTTTGAAAGCAACTTCTCAAATCCCTTTCCAGGCTTCATTAGTTGCTCTGGGCTGATAATAACAGCTCAGTACTCCAGGTCTTCAATAGCCTGACCATAAAAGTGAGTTGTACTATGATGGCCCATAATATAAACATGGAACTTACTCGGAAATTCTCCCTAGTAGCTGTGTCAGCATTGATCGCAATGCTTCGAATACTAACATTCTGAAGGGAGTTGACACTCTGTTGACCAAGTTGATTAAGTGGGATAATGACAATTTGAATGCTGGTTGGACAAAATAGCAGTGGTAGTTAGAATGTAAGTGTTTTCCCCATGCTAGTACCTGCAATGCATACAATGTCCTGATCTCCCATGGGGAATGCCTGAGCTATCTTGAGCTGCCATAGACATGGTATTTTTCCAAAGACCTCCTTGGCTCTCTTGCAAATGGTAGAGAGAGTAGAAATTTTGGATTATGATGGCCCAGGAGGCATCAATATGTCATTGACAACTTACTCCAGTGACTTGGATGTGTTGCATGTTGCACGTCACTCATGTAAATACACAAATAATCTATGTCTAATATACCTAGTTTATTTCAGGTTTTTCTGAAAACTTGAAAGACTGCAGTGCAGATCGAGTTTGGACTGGTTTGGCTGATGATGTTTACAAATGTTATATTCCAGCTGCTGCTGGAGTGTTCAAGGATTAAGGTTGTTCTGGGGTTCAATTACTACACAGCCATTCAGAATATTCCATACTACCCATTTGCCCTAGTAGATCACCTCAAACACTCCTGCAGTGGTGGGTAGGAGCCTGGGCCAAGTCTGTCTACACCATCCAAATCGCATTGCAACTCTCCAACTTGATTTTGATGTGCTTACCATGCAGGATCTCCAACAGCAGATATTCACACTCTCTAAAATCCCCCCTTTACAGCAAGAAAGTGAGCTTGTATCTTCTATTGCTTGCTTGTGTTCTAGACTATTTCCCAGTCAGATTGGGCTACCCTCTGTGAATATTGACACTTATGCCAGAACTTCCACTCTTGAGTTTGGGTTTCCAAACTGATGAATAGATCATCATGAATCACAAGGTGCCTACTGCCATGACAATGAATCTGCCTGCTCCAACACCTGCATCTTGACTGCTGGCACCTCCCACCCACAAAACCGCCACTCCACAGAGAACTGGCCCAGCATACTGACCACTTCTGGCATCCTCATGCATAAAGTATGTACAAACCACCTCTCTCAAGTACTGCTGCTAATGTCCTTTGAATCCAGGTTGTCCCCAACAACAACTCTTGTCTGTTCTCATTGATAGCACTCATTTTTGAACAGGACCTCTTAAAAGTGCCAAAGATGTGGCAGAGTAAGTGATCAGATCATGGACCTTTTGAGGGAGATTGGACATGATGGTGTCTGCAATAGTCATTGCTGATGGTATCCAGGGAGATGTGGAGACATACAATGAAGTGATTCTAGGGCATGCCACACCCTCTCTGGAATGAGATTCTCACTGACGAGATACAGGACTCTGCATGACAAGTATATCACAACCATTCTGAAATCCTCAATGTGGAAAGGCACCATTGAACTTGGTATACTTGCCAAACACTTCAACACTGAAATTGCCTTCATAGACATCAAGACCAGCCACATCAACCAATTTTCACCCACTGCTGGGGGCACCAGGGACAGGTCCATATGTTCTGAAATTCACGTTGGTGTCAACTGATGACATCCGCAAGATGCATTGTTGTCTACTCTGGTATCCATTACAATATATAAATAGGCAGATTGCATATCAAGACCAGCAACATACCAGTCCTCTAAGGTGGCTAAGGCAAGCATACATCACACTATTTTGAAATAAACAACTGGGCTGAAGATCTGATCAAAGTCAATGCCTTCAGTTTGCAAGAATCCTTTCACAACTAAGTGGGCACATTTACAACCATCAGTTTTTATATCAAAAACCCATTGGTTCTTGATCATTTTGTGATCAAAAGGATGATCAATTACCTCATAGACTTTTCATTCTTTGAGCATGTCAAGTTCCTTCTTATAAGCAGCAAACCAGTCTTGTTGATCAGATTGTGGTAAAGCAAGAATGTCTTGACAGGACCATTTGCAATTATTTGAGGGGTCAGCAAGCAGAATAGCTTTCACACAAAGGTATGAAACAAATTTATCTCCTCCTTTCTGGACTATGTGTTCAATATTGTCTTCAGAAGGTGTGGGAGAAGGAGGCAGAGCTCCAGGAATTGATGGTTTCCCAGGTAGATGGGGATTACCTTTGCCAGTAAGTTCCTTCCACTTTGTCATTCTCTCCATCTTGTTCCATTGCTTTGCATGATGTTGGCATTCACCATAAACATTCCCAGATCATGCAGGGACTTTAGAAGTCTGCTCTGACTTTCTAGGAGGTGGAGGCAGAGCAGGAGGTCTTGGCACTTTGCATTGAGGAGTTTGTGGTGCAGATGGGGATGGTGATGGTGATGACAGTGTTCAAGAACATGGAAAAGAAGGTATTTCCAGCAAGGGAGTCCACTCAAGAACAGCCTGAGGTGGGTGACAAAGATGTCTACCATGAGAAGGTTCAGCAAGAGGAAAGTCACCACTATTTGAGTCAGAGTCCAAAGACTGATCACACTGGTGGGGATGACTAGGCTTGTCACTTATAGGCTTATGTGGCCAAGCCCCAGGACAACAATAAAATATGTTCTCATCAAACACAGCATGTGCATAGGTATGCAAGGAATTATTTGGGCACATGAATAGGTAATTTGCATTATTGCCTGGAGCAACCCCAAGGTAGACCATAAGTTGTGACTTGTTGTAGCTTTCCACCTTGAGTTTCAGCAGGTAAATGGACATATGCTCCACATCCAGAAATGGGTAGATGAGAGATACTGGGTTGGACTTTTAACAAAGCCTCATAGGGCATCCTCCAGTTGTGACCTTTTCTTGGTGTTCAATTATAGATGTAGGTAGCTTGTGTGACAGCAAACTCCCAATAGGATGGTAGAAGGCAAGCATGAATAGAGTTCTGCATGGATCAACCCACAGGTGTCATGAGGTTGACCTGGATCCAACCCCTCAAAACCCACATCCATGTGATCCATGGATTCAACAATGCACAGGTGCTGCTGATGGGTGTATGGGTGTACACCCTTCATGGATCAACCCACAAATTTCTATAAATTAGTAGCTCAGGTTCAAAATCTCCATAGCTACACCAACTCAAACATATCTGGGACAACATCATCAATAGCATCCCATCCATCTGGGAGTGCAGCATCCTTCTCATTGTTGTCTTCTATGATAACAACTTTCATCACATTGGAATCCTTCATGGTGAAGGATTCCTTTCATTGTTATCGTGTTGCAAGGTGAGGGGCAAGAGATGGCCATGGGTGATGGGGCCAGATGGTGTGAGAGGGGGGAGATGGCCAGATGAGGCAAGAGATGGGGCATCAAGGGGCCAGAGGTGGTGTGAGACAGTGAAAGAGGGCATTGAGTGGCGAGAGGAGGCAAAATGGCATATGAGAGGTGGCCAGAGGCAATGTCAATGGTTTACTTCTGTCATCATCAGCATGTTGCATGG
>JBBPQO010000383.1:0-11273 GCA_038092535.1 Xerocomus subilludens | reverse complement strand
GTTACTTCATTGGGTGAGATGGTAACAAAGTAGCACTTCTTTTCAAGCACAGCCTGTGCAAGTTTCTCAAGTGCATCAATCCCACCCTTCAGGTCACTAAGGTTGGCCCACTGGTCATTGCTGCACAATGCTGCATTCATACCATATGTAGTCCACTTTTGCATTTACATCTTGAGTGAGTTCAGCTGACAGTGATGATGTAATTTAGGTAACTGCTGTCATTATGAAACACTTGCCTAAGTTGTGTTGAAGCCCATTTGTTATTGTGCTTTTGGCTTTTGTGACCTGCTCCCAATATGTCAATGTGGGTTCTGTAGAAAGGTAAGTTGTTGTCAAGCAGACCCAATGGCAGTTAAATTGTGTACTTCACACATTTGCAGCTATAAGAACTGCAATTTCCATTTAACACCATTGGGTCATTGAAGGTAGCAGTACAAAGGAACTGCATGATCACCTCACTCACCATGTGGATCTGCAGGTCCGTTTTCATGGCATGGGAGCCTCACACTTTAGTGCAATCAACTATGATAATGTGGTTTGTACAAAAGCTAAATGAATGAATGGATTGAAACATACCTCTTCAATAGAAAGGGTATTTGAGACCTCATTGACATGAGTGTGGGCTGAGATCATTGGGAATGGCCTCAGACTATTTGCCTTCTCATTGTTGAACCATGCAACAAGGTCTTGCCATTCCTGGTTAGTGAGCTTATGGTACTCAGTGGCATGTGTCAAAAGTTATGCTAGACAGTTCTTCTCACTGATATCCTTGCCTGACAAAGAATCAGTTACTACACACAAGTCAAGGATGTATTACATACTGTCATTGACTTCTGTGCTCCTGTAATGTAGAAAGACAGACCATGGACTTGTTTTCTTTCTGCACAGATGAGTTAGCTTCGATCCAATATAAAATTTGTCAAGGAAGTGACGATGACTCCATGAAAATCAACAAGCTAACTTAGTCACCATGTTGTCAAGGTATTCCAAAACCTCCACAGTTGCCTCTTCCTCCTTGTTGTGCTTTTCAGTGCAACTCCTTGTAAGCTCTGTTGCTGCAGTCTTTTCCAACTTGACAAAGCGATCACAGGGAACAACAAGACACTGTTTGTTTGTGAACATGGCAGTGGAGTGTGCTTGCATGAGTAGTACTCAGGCAGTGTGAATAGCAGACAGCAAAGAGCAGATAAATTACACAGTGAATATAAAGAAAACCAGCTAGGTGTTGCCCTAGATGTCTTGCAACATTGCATACACAATGTCAGAGGCAATTTTAGATCCAAGAGC
Source organism: Xerocomus subilludens (assembly GCA_038092535.1). Classification (NCBI taxonomy): domain Eukaryota; kingdom Fungi; phylum Basidiomycota; class Agaricomycetes; order Boletales; family Boletaceae; genus Xerocomus; species Xerocomus subilludens. The sequence continues at coordinate 9,986 of JBBPQO010000383.1, read as the reverse complement.
TGATATCCCTGAGCTAGTCAACCTTGATTGCCATCCATCCACAACAGTCTCTTGGTGGAGAGCAACACAGATTTTTGTGAACTTGATCCAGAAGGCAATGCATTTTTAGCACTGCATCTGTGCATGCCAAACAGTTGGATGATGGGGGACTGAACACTATGAGTTGCATATTGGATGATCTGGGCTTGTGGTGTGGCACTTCCAGTTGGTGCATGTAATGTCAGGGAATGAAGGTAATTGTTACAATTTTACTTCCTTATTATTGTATTGTTCTTTTTCTCTATCATTCTTCTTGTCACCCTTGGAGAGGGACAACTTATTCCACTGGGGGATTCATCCTCATCTCTGGTTATACTTTTGTTTTCCTTTCTTACCTTTAGTCAGACTTATCTCCTCTGCTGTCTTTCTTATGTCAGCTAGTATTCCTCAACATTCCATCATGTTCCATGTCTTTCTTCCTCATTCTATTCTTCTTGGTCTGTGTGTATTCTCTTCCCTTTTAAATATTGTCATACATCTCCTGCACATTCCTCATTCTTGATCTGCACAATACATGCATAATGTTACAGTGAGGTGCAAAACTGTTACAATGTTTGGTACTTTTGGAGTATACATGGTGTAGTAATGGAGGGTGTGAGAATTTCGCTTAGGGTTGGTGGGAGCATGGAAGCTACTAACCCTTGGCTACATTTTGGTTTTTGGTTCATGTGATTTGGCTCAGAGGTTGTGGAGATATGGCCATTTTAATACAGAGACATCATTGTAACAGTTTTGCACCTTTTGATATCAGTGGTAGGATTCTAGTTAAATGAAATGATTGTTGGTGTTTGTTTGTCATACAAATAAAGATACACATATAAATATCATGTCTGAGCTTGAATTAGTTTCCACAACTCTTTCTTTCTAACCATTATCATCATGAGATCTCTTTTTGCCATCCAAAAGAACACTATTCTTTCTCAGCTTGATGCTGGTTATTCTACTTGCTCTATTGCCTCTACTACTGGTATCAGCATTGCTACCATCTCCAGACTTCGTTCCAAGGAGCATTCCAACCTTCAAAAGTCCACTGGAGGTTGCCCATCAAAGCTTTCTCCTGCAAATGTTTGTCATGCTGTTCATCTTATCTCATCTCAGATGGCAGAGAATGCAGTTCAAGTGACCAAAACACTCTCAAACATCATCAATCAGCCTCTCCATCCAAGTACCACTTGTCATCACTTGAAAAAAACTGGGATGAAGGCTGTAGTCAAGACCAAATGCCCTCTACTCTCTGCCAGACATCACAAAGCACATTTGGACTTTGCCTATGCTCACAAGGACTGGACTCTGGAGGACTGGAAGAAGGTGATATGGTCTGATGAGACCAAAATTAATTGCCTAGGGTCAGATGGGCACAAGTGGGCATGGAAAAAGCCAGGGGAGAGGCTTAGTGATAGATTGGTGCAAGGAACTCTCAAGTTTGGAGGAGGTTCTGTGATGGTATGGGGCTGTATGACTTGGGAGGGAGTTGGATTTGCTACCAAGATTGATGGTAGGATGGATGGTGATCTTTACCTTCAAATATTGAAGGATGAACTGCTCAATACCTTGGAGCATTATGATCTCAATCCTCCTGACATCATCTTTCTGCAGGACAATAATCCCAAGCATACCTGCAAAAAGGTCAAGGAGTGGCTGGGGGAGCAGGAGTTTAGAACTATGGTGTGGCCTGCACAGTCTCCTAACTTAAATCCCATTGAACATCTCTGGGGTTATCTCAAAAGAAGACTTGCAGAGCAGGAACCTCCCCCTAATGGGATTCATGAATTATGGAATAGGATTCAGGAGAAGTGGGAGGAGATATCAGTTGAAGTGTGTCAGGGATTGATTGAAAGCATGCCTAGGAGGGTTGAGGCAGTGCTTAAAGCCAACGGGGGTTATACCAAGTACTAATATTTGTCAAATACCCTAATGATCATCAAAAGGTGCAAAACTGTTACAATGATGTCTCTGGATTAAAATGGCCATATCTCCATAGCCTCTGAGCCAAATCACATGAACCAGGAACCAAAGTGTAGCCAAGGGTTAGTAGCTCCCACGCCCCCACCAACCCTAAGCGAAATTTCCACACCCTCCATTACTACACCATGTATACTCCAAAAGTACCAAACATTGTAACAGTTTTGCACCTCACTGTAATTTCAAAGGCACAGTAATCTCAGATCGGCGTGGGAATGTTCAGAAACACCTTCGAATCCGATCACTTGTGTATGATTACTGTTAGGTGGTGTGTTGATAGACCTGACAGATAATTGTAGGGGGCAGAGAGTTTGTGAATATCTGTAAAATAGAGCTGCAGAACAAGAAGATCAAATACAGCATTATACTGCCATTTTTCACTGATATCCACACACATTGATAAAATTGCCCTTTCAGCAATAAGCATGACACAATTGCAAAGTACAATAACTCTAGCAGATGTCACTCTCAATCTACCAGCTACCACTGTTCCATCCGCTCTGCATACATACATCACTCCCATTCATCATGTTGTGGTAGTGAGGACCAGATGATGGACCTGACATTAGGATCTCTGGAGCACAAGGTTGGCAGCCAGGTTCTTTGCATTCCTTAAGAAAAAGCATGTTTACATCTCTCAAAAGCAATTCAAAGACTTGCCATAATATCACAAGTATCCTTGCTTCTATGTAAATTCTGCATCTAGAATGAAACAAACTTGAGAATGTTTCAATTTGACCTGCAAGATCTCTTCCTCTCTCAAGCTTCCATTGTGAATGAGTACTTCCATGAATTCCAGATTCAGTGTGACCGCTATACCCAAAAGCAAGATATTCAACTGTTCCTCATATGATCTCAGGATGGTAAGGAAGGGCCATCATGAAGACAGGAGATGAATAGCCAGCTTGTTCTGGCCTGTTGACGCAAAACAGAAAAAAGAATGATATGAAGGTCATTGCTTGCAAGAATAAGTGTTCAAGGTGAAGTAGTCTAAGCGTCTTGACACCCTGGAAGTCCTCACTAGAGAGGACCCTCGAGTCATGAAGAACATATTCCCCCATATACAGGTCTGGAAGGAGCTCCATCTTTCCTATGGCAGTCAGGAAGGTTGGTACATCTTTACTAGATGGTCAACCTGGAACTCTCAAACTTGTTTGCTTAATATGACTCATCGACACCACTTCTAGAGTTGACCAGTAAGTGTAGAAACACAATTCCTTTATGCACTGCACATAAGACCCCAATTGCTTAAGGAAGTTGTCCTAGTGATTGGCTCTCTTTTCTAGTTCCTTATTCAGACCAACTATCAGCTTCACATTCCTGGATCTGGTTAGAAACATTTCTATCCAGCCTTGGGACATAGAGAATAGAAGGTAGGACCAAAGACTAGGAGTGTTCAGGGAGAACTTGCACCAACTAGAACAGATATAAGTAAGCCAGATCCAAGAAGGAATGGGTGGCTGTAGAACACTCATAGAATCCTTGAAATCAACCTGCACTGCATAAAGGAGAATGCATGATAGCAGCCCATTAATAAGGTGATGGATGGCAGGGCTGCCTCTCTGGTAGGTGTTGTAGCTGGAGCTAGAGCAAGTCATAGTTTTCCTTGAGCTAGATTGTGAAGGAAAAGAACCCAGGTGAAAGTTTGGGCTTTTTAACCTTCCTTTAGTAACAATGACTCATCTAAAGAGGAAGATCTCCAATGATGCTGAACAATGCCCATTTTTGCAATGCCTGTGGTAAACAATTGCATTGTGGATGTCACAGGTAAGACATGTTTACCTCCATGGTGTGGATAGGTCAGTTCAAAGGTGGGTATGCATGTGAATATAAATCATTTCCACACCCTTGGAACTTTGCATATACTTCATGTAATTTGTTCACTTGAACTTATCACTTTCTTGACATTATGGCATCCATTACTACAAATCATGTCAAAACCAGAACCCAATTACAAAAATATGTTCTGTTAAATTTTTATAATTGATTCATTGAGAAAGTATTTTTTAGCAACATCTGCATAGTGAAGAAACCTTTTAACAAGATTAATGTTGAAGACTTTGATAAGACACAACCATGGACACCGTCATTCACCAAACCAAGCAACCCAGAATGCATGACAGCCAGCAGGCATTTCAGGTCCTGGATGCTGAAATCTGTATGGAAGGCTCACCAGCTTATGTGCAAATACTAGTGTCAAAAGTCCCATGCTGAGGTCAGTCATCTCCATACCCAGAAGTTGTGTCTATACATCACCATTTGACAATACTTATATTCACACAATTGTCTCCATCTCCATGCCACCATTGATATTCTGTAAAGTAGTTGCATAATGTAATACCTATTTTGTTACATAACTACTTTCACAATGGAAACACAATGTATCACTGAGATCCAAAGACTGAGAGAAAGTGGCTGAGTTTGAACAACAAAAAGAACAAGGGTTGTGGGGCTTGCATTGTGACATATGTTCAAATAGATCATTTTTTAACCATACACCACTGAAACCAGGATCCCATGTTATTATCCTATTTCAATGCCAAATTGGCTCAAGTAATTTCTGTAATAACAATTGGTTGTAAGGGATTTTACTGGAATATGATAGGCTAATAGTAATATGTCCAATGACACAGTCTGTGATCTCCTCTGTTGAAATGGTTTTAAGAATACTTTGAAATCTGGTTATCTGGTTCCTCATAAAGTGGAAGTCGCTGTGATTATGTCGTATAATGCTAATTCACTATAGTGGACTTGTAATTTTCCCTACATTATTGGCAGTAATCGAATACAAGCCTTTCGAAGGACCTGATTGACCTGAGGATCTGAAGGTGTTTCTGAAGGCTCTCATGCTGATTCAAATTCTCATGCCTTCAGCAACATCAGATTGTTTTGGATAGTTTCACACAGGAATTTGACTTGAGGCATCTGAAGGATGTGACAATCTGAAGACCTTTGCAGAAATCCCCACATCAACCCAAAGTTCCCATGCACTCAGAACTTCCGATTCACTTCTTGTGATTGTTATGTGAACTTTTGTATTTTTTTTGACATTACAGCATCTGTTACTACAAATAATGTCCTTTCGTCACAGCATGATTTGATGCAAGTGTACCTTCATATAATTGGCTGGAGTAATTAGAATGACAAAGTACAAACCACATTTTATGGAAAATGAAGATTGGAGGATATAGATAGACCCATTGGGACATCCCAGAATAAATTTTAGAGAAAACGGCGGACCAGTTCTCTCGCTATAAAAAATTTGGGGGTCATGAGGACAGGAAAATTAAGTTGGCCAGAAACAATACAGGAGTGTTCCAGATGGCTATATGATGCTCTAAGGATGTTATATATACTTGGGAAATATCATTTGAACCACTGCCTATGTAATATTTGAGGGTCATAGGAGAGAAAAATTAAGTTGGCCAAAAACAATACAGGAGTGTTCCAGATGGTTATATGATGCTCTACTTTTTTTTTTTTTTTTTTTTTTTTTAACAGTATATGTCCTCCGTCTCCGCCCCCGGGACCGTCCCCGTTCCCGATTCCCTCCCCTCCCCTTTGCCGACGTCTCCGTCCCTTCCCTCACCCTGCCGTCCTTCCTTCCCACGGCCGGGCTTCCCGTTCTGGGTCCCCTTCGTCCCTGTTTCCCTTCCCTTTCCGTCTTCTCTCCCGTTCCTGTCCATGCCGTCCCCGCTTTCCCCTTCCGTCCCTTTCTGCAGGCCTTCCCGTTCCCGTCCTCTTCCCGCCGACTTCCTCTGTTCGGTTCCCGTCCTCTCGTTACCCACTCTTCGCTACCTTCGACCGTCCCCGTTCCCATCGCCTATCGGGCCTGGGTTACCCTTCGCCAGACTTCTTCCCCATTCCTGTTTCCCCCTTCTTTCCCCCGTCTCCTTTCCGTTCTCCCCGCTCCGCCTGACGTCCTCCCCTTCTCATTCCGGTTGACAGTCGACCCCCGACCGCCTCTCGTTCGACGTCGTCAGCCAGGAGGTCGGCCTCTTTGGAATCAAGGCTCCATTGAGAACGTAGGACGGAGCGACGGTGAGGACTTCGCCTCCGTACCTCGCGAGGGTTCCGAAGCTCCCAGGCCTGACCCCCTCCTGCCGACGGGCACGCCTTGATAGCTATGAGGGGGAACGCTCACCGCGAAGGCGACAGCACGCCAGGTTAGTCCCTTTCGCTGGACGCCCTCCTCTCCTCATCCGAAAGAAGCGCCATTCCGCCTCGTCCACTCCCTCCCCTCCCATCGCTGGCGGAGGAGCGGCCGAGCGAAGAAATGGGTCTCGATGGCCCGGCAGGTCCTTTGTCCGGCCCTCCCTCTCGTGGGCGGTCTCCCTTTCTGGAACCGTCACCCTCCTATCTGCCATTCGATCCCGTGTAACGAGACGGCCCTCGGTCTTATGGTGCTGCAGGAGGTTCGACGACCTCCAGGGTCTCCCTCACCCCTCCCGAATCTCGCGATACGATAGCGACCGACTGAACCTATGGCAGACCTGTGGACCCTCTGCCAAATTCGCCCTCGCTTATCCAGATCCTTCCGGGCCGTCTTGCTCTTTCTGCGTCGTCATCCCTTCGTGAGCACGTCAGACCATGGGTCGGTTGGGAAACATGGCAGGCTTCAGTTTCCTCAAGCTCTGCGGTGGCATGGAGGTCCTCGGACGGCGTTGAAGTAGTGCAGGATCTTTAGAGCCGTTTGACAGCCAACGGTCCGTCACTTTACGTGACGCCCCGACCCCGTTCGGCCAGAACTCATGTCCACTTTGTCACCATTGAGTGCCCATCGCCCCTTCCGAATTATGTTCCCTCCCGTTAGGCATACAGTCCGAATCCACCCCCCAGTTAAGTTGATAGGATTTCTGTATCGAAGCCGCAGGATCCCAATCCGTGGCCGTTCTGATCCGAATCGGTAAGCGACCCGAGGGACCGTTCGGACTGGTCGGAATGTACTTTGAGAATCCCCCAGGCTTAGGCCCATGTCCGGCGCTACCGGTCGTGAAATCCCTTCGGGTTTACCCTCCCGTTCGAACGCGATGGCGTCATAGGCGTCATAGACGGGGCTGAACCCTGCGACCGCCCTCGAAGACGCTGCGAATGGGTTCGTGGTAGGTGGCAGCCTCGACTTCTTTGCGGTAAGGGGAGGATGTAAGTAGGTTGCCTACCCACCCTTGAAAAATCACTCAGGCTTGGGCCTGCGCCACTCCCATCGGTCATCGACCCCTGAGGGTCGGCCTGCCTTGTCATGGCGTCGCGCCCATTCGAGACGGCGCTGAAACCCCTACGAAGTTCCCGGCAGGCCCTAGCGGCGACTTCTTCGTTAAGGGGGGAAGTATGTACGTAGGATATGGGCCAGGACCGACGAAGTCCTTCAGTATCATGTCCTCGAACTCCCTCAGAGTGACTGGACTGACGTTTACCTCCCGCTCGACGTATCGACGGTCCCATCTCCATCCGATCGATCTCCCCCAGCTGGAACATGCCATTTCGGCCCCTCACTGGGTGACGCCAGATCCAGAAAACGCTCAAGGAAAAACAATCGTTTTCTAGGAGGGGACCGACGACGGGACCCGTCCCATCCAGGTCATGTTTTCACTTATTCGCTTATCCTTATCGTTCACTCGGGGCGTGAAAAAAGCGTCGGTTCGATGTAGCACACGTTACGAAAAAAAAGTATGGAGGACGCCCGCCGTCGTTAGCCTAAGTGGGACTCCTAGCCTTGGTGGTGCGTACGAAGACGTCGAGGAGGTGAGGCGAGGGGGGAAAGGAATGCCAATAGACCTGGGGCAAATCCTCACTCACGGGAAAGACCTCGTCGGCCACGTCCTCCTCCCTCAGTCGGCAGGATTTCCACCCGCAATTGGCGCATCGGCAACGAATCGCTCCCCTGTCAGGGCGGTAGGACAAATCGGACGGAATGGGGCTGCAATTGCCCAGGCAAGACCGGAACTGTACCCCGAACGCGTTGAAGGGCGGCGAATGCTTGGCGACCTGCCTGCATTGAACGCCCTGCCTTTCGACGCCCCTCTCCTTGAAGGCGATGACCACGGGCGACGAATTCAAGACCACCGGGCAGGAAGCGAGGGCCCGAACGAAAGCCCCCCAGATACGCGCGGGGCTTCCATCCTGTGACTCCACCGGGTTGTCGATTCCGACGGCCCGCACCATGCTGGAGATGAAGACTCTGGCGTGGGCCGGAACCACCGCTTGCGCCGCGAAAGCGATGACGAAGTCGAACACGTCCCTCGAGTCAGGTGAGCACGCGACCAGTAATATGGATCGTTTAAATCACGCACTTGTCCACCAACCCGATCGCTTCGTTCTTTCTCGCCTGGACCCGGATGGTGGGCCCTCCTGTCAATAAGAAAAGCCCCCGCCATCCCCCTCGCGACGACGCCCCCTCCTGGAACCATCTCTCTGGCTTGGGCCTCCCCATGTTCGCCCCCTTCTCGCTGCCCCCCTCCATCGCTTTCTTCATGTCCCAGCCGAAGAAGCTGTCGAGGATGCTTGGCAAGGTGGCGAACGACCCCTGCTTTTCCTGGGAGTCAGCGCCGTACATCAATGCTCCAGTCACCGGGTGAGATCGGGTTCGCAACACGACGAAGATGTTGGCGGGAGAACCCGCTTCGGTCGCTTGGCGAACGAAATTCGCCGCCCCCGTCAACCTGGAGATCGCGGCTTCGCTCCCCCCGACCCTCATCTCCACCTGGGCCGCCAGAAACTGTCGAGGAAAAGGAAATCGATCAGTACCTGGCCTGGGCTTTCCTACCCCGGGTGACCTACGTTCCCCGGTTGGGCGGCGTACTCGCCATCCAACTCCGCCTCCATCGCCCTCACGAAATGAGGGTCAGCGTCTCCCAGGGTCTGAACGTTGATCAACGCGAGGGGCCAGGTCATTTTCGAATGACATCGCCCGCCGTATCCGAAAAAAACGTACTACGGGAAACCAAGTCAGACCCGAGGAGAACCCCCGCTGGAGTGGCCTCACTCACGTCCTTCACCCTCTCCCAACGAGCGCAATGGGGGCATCGAAAGTTGGGAACCGCCCCCGACTCATAAGGCACACAACCTGCCGCGTGTGATCCCGGCTGTTCGCAAACCGAGGCCCCGCAGTCGCTGCAGTGGCGTAGTAGGGCTGCCCTGCAACCGCAAAAGTTGCAATAGGCGGCGTCGGGGGGCAGCGGGACCGACGTCGAGCTTCCCGCTAACCCGGCTTTAGCTTTCAAGTCGGTCGATTAGCGGAGCGCTCACCTCCTCGGCGTTCCACTTCGTCGACCTCCATCGCCTGAACGTCTTTGCTCGGATCCTTCACGGCCTCCGAGGGCGTCGACTTGCTCAATCCGGAAGCGATGGCGGCGTTGATCATTCTGGTTTGTTTTCCCTTGCGTATCCCGGTGGACATGGTGAGGGTTGTTGTTGATCGGACGTGGTAATCCATTGGAATATATATACGGCATCGCGCGTCACGTGCCGGCCGCTGTCGCCTTGCCGAGGCCGAGGATACAACAAGGCCCTGGCAGGTCAACGGGTCGGTCTCCACCATCCCGTCCCTCGATAGCTTCGTTCGACGGCTTGACTCGTTCGCACGGCTGGTTCCATTTAGGGTACGATCGTATACGTAGATGGACCGCATGTAAAGAAGTGCGAGGTACAATACGAAGTGCATTAGGATTTCTTCCTTCCAGTCTGAGAGGGGAGCCTGGTCAGCCTGACGAAGGAGTCTAGCAGCTCCGGAGAGGGCGGGTAGTTGTGCCAAAAGGCGTTCGACGCCGCCCCGTTCAACTTGAAGATCAGCCCGTTGAGATCTTGAGCCCTCAACCACCTCGATTGCCAATGGCAGAGCCTGCAAGTCATGCGCACCTTGCCCCCCTCTCCCTCCCTAATGTCGAAGTCGTAAGGGCTCGGCCTGCATGTCTCCGTGCCGCACGAGCTGAATTCCACGCCCCAGGCCCTGAGAGGCGGACAATGCAGAGCGATTTGCCTGCATTGGA
>JBBPQO010000382.1:0-11325 GCA_038092535.1 Xerocomus subilludens | reverse complement strand
CCTGTATATTGGATTGATTTCGCACCTTATGTGAGTGGTTTACATTTCGGGGGGGGGGCGTCTGGTCTTTTATGGTATGATATGGCCTTCCTTTTCTGAGGTATCTTTTGGGCAGATGGTCTTGGGGTCAGGCGACTGGCTTTAATCTTACGTCGTAATGTCTGGTTTGTTTCGTGGGGTGACTCGTAGTTGTTCGTGGTTGGGTTGTCGAACATCTTGTCCAGGTTGTTGCCGTTCGTAGTTCGTTCATGGTTAGTTGGGTTGCCATTTTTGGTGTGTTCGGCGTCGTCTCACCAGTGGGACTGGTTCCCACTCTTTAGCCCTGTATATATGTTTGGTTGGGGGTCAGCGGACCGTGTTGCCACGGATTGCGTATTGTTTAAGAATTCTTTCTACGCTTGTTTGTGTGTGGGTAATGGTGATTAGGATACAATTAGAAAATATTGGCATAAGAGTGTGCGCTTGAGCGCACACCCTTGTGTATTGGCGGTGTCTTGGTGGCCCAGGCCTGGTTGGTTTTCAGCGTGGGTGGGGGCCGGTAGGTTAAGTGTTGGGTGACTTTATTCGGCTCACCGCGCGTGTGGGCCGGTAGGGTGTTGTGCCCTATGGGTTCGCCTTTCGCGCTCTTCTGGCAGAAGGTTGTCTGTTCTACGGTCTTACAGGCACGGTACGGCTGTTCGCTTCTATGGTGTCTTGGGCGGGTGATCGTTTGGGAAGGCTTTGGTCAGGCGACTGGTTGTATTTTCATGTCATGGTGTATGTTCAGAGAGGAAACAAAGAGGGGGGGCGACTGATAGTTGCTCGTTGCTTGGTTGTCGAACATCCTTGCCAAGGTTTTAGCCGTGGGAAAACCGACCATGGTTATGGTTCAGCCCCCCGATGTGGATATTTCTGATTGACATGCGGTTGATTTTGCCCTTGTGATATAGTTCGGGCGGAACGCCAACCAGTGCAACCAGGGCCAACAGTGCTTTGTTAGTTTTCGAAACATTTTGGGACCAAGGCTGGGATTTCGGAGAGGACAGCCCAGGCTGTCGAACGCCATTTTCTGCGTCCGTCAGGCGCCTCTTTCCGTACAGTACGAGCAGTGACGGGCTTTTTGGTGGTGTAGAGCGTGTAGTTTCGAGCCTGCAAAAGCACTTGTGAGGGGACTTAACCGCTAACCGCCGCCCTTCCAGGGTAATCAACTATAGCCGCCATCAGCGGGAGTAGGCGCACCAAAAGGCATGCTCCAAGACTCCGAGCGGGGACCGCAGTGTGCTAAGCGCGACCCGCGGAAGGGTTGGTGTCTTAGGGTTGGGTGAAGGAGGCTTCTTATCTATCAACGATAAGCTATCAGTAACCTGCCAAGTGATTGCGTGGGCCAACGGAGCGGAAGAACCCAGGCCGCTTCGGTGTACCCATGCACATGTCCATTTCTGCGCTCGCATGTGGCACAACGTTGGTACTAGCCAGCATGGATTCTGTCCCAAGCCATCCGAATTGGGTTTCGACAGAGGTATATTATCTGCCGTTGGTTTCAAGTTGATCGATGTGAGAAAGATGTTGATGTCTGATGGTTGTCGGGTGCCTTGGGACTTGATATAGATAACGGCTTTCCGATAGGATGGTAGCCAGGTTACGCCTATCATAAGGATCCAAACGACGTCATAGTGTTGTCATATCGGTTAAATTTCAAAACTAAGTCCTGATCCGGCATTAGCGATCAACTCAACCAGGTTGATTTGAGTATGGTGTTGAGCCGAGTTAACGATCGGTCCCCCCGACGCGGTTCTGGCGCTCCACTGCCGGTGCTGCATCTCTGAGATCGTTATTATCCACCAACTTTCTTTGCTGAAAATTCGACAAACATAGTGCCCGTCCAGGTTGCCCGGAAGGCCGTGGTATTTTCAAGACAGTCGGTGATCATCAGTAGCCTATGAGAGAAACGTGATGGTCTCTATCACACAAACTAGAGAGTTGTTTCATGTCCCCCCGAACGTACAATTGCTAGCCCCTCCTGTTTCGGCATCTCATTCCACCCCTTCCCTCACAGGTACTGGCTAGTAAGTCCATACACAAATTTCACTTCGACCTGCTCATAGTCTGCTTTTCGTCAGCCTTTTCTCTGTTCTCCAACTACCATCAGCATCAGCTTGTCGTTGACAGCCTGAAAGCACTCTCGTTTATCAACACCCTTTGTCCGTTTTGCAAGATGCGTTGCCGTTCTATACTCTCCGTGGCTTTCATCATGGCCACTGTCGCCCCAGTCATGTCTATTCCTGCGCCCTCTCGGCAAGTGAACAGGCAAGCGAACACTATTGTGTGCTGATTGGCAGTCCTGACAGTGACACACACGAGCTCTCGGGAGACCCTGTCGTTGCGCGAGCTCCGACAAAAACGGCAACGACAGAGGAGGCCAAACCCACCGAGACACCCGATTCTGCTGCAAAATCCAGCTTTCGGTTCTTTTATGACATTACGGATGTTGGGAAATACCTCTGGGGAGTCGTAAAAGACGGGAACAATTTGTCAGCATGAGTCCGAATCTGAAATCTGATTCCCTCTGTGCCTTGCGAAGTAACAAAATGGAATTTCACCACATAAAGTGCACGGATTTTATTTATGTAGAACATGCGGTGATGTTTGTTGTGTTCGTCAGGTCGCGTCAGAGAACCTCGGGGTGCCGCACGGGCTGAGACAGGGCCTCCCATGTGCGATATGCATGTTGACTCCTCGAACTTTATGAGTATATGCCTTCAAAAATCCTTGCGTTGTGCCTTGGGATCGGCGATTTGGCTGAATGGCAGATATGGTCAGTGGCAGTGGCAGTGCTAGTGTTACTGTGGCTCAGCAAGCCTGGGAAGTGCTGGCTGAACATTTGTATTCTTGGATGTAACTTTATACTAATCTAATATGCATCAGGGAATTGACACATCACTTAGAGTACTTAAACCAACTTAACAACACTTATAGAAATCTCATAAGTTGCCTAAGTATTTTTAATATAGCCAAGTACATCTCAGAAACCAGAAAATGGTAGCCACCAGTTGCTACTAGTTTGCAGTAAAAAAACTTCTGTGTAGGACCCTTAATTGCCTTTTTTATCAGCTTCTGAAAGCTCTGATTAGAGGACAGGCCTATAAAAGAGCATCAAGCAGTAATGTCAGAAAGTGTTCCTCCTGATATATATTTAAATATAATTAAGTATTGTAAGTGTAAACAAGTAGCCAAGTAGGAATGAGTTGCCTATCATGTAATTTATGAATGGAGAGGGACTTAAACTTGCAACTTGAGGTGATTGCCAAAAACCAATAACTGCATGATGCATTTACCACTATGCCAACAAGCCTTGGATTTTAAATAGGCCTCAACATGTATGTAACTACTTCTACCAGTGACTTAGTTTTACTTTTCCAAGTCTCTCCAATCATGCTCCATAAGTGCTGTATGCAGTTGTCACTGTCTATTTCTGGCAACTTGTCATTGTGAGAAATTCACACCTAAAAACAGCCTTCAACTTCCTTCTCTTGTATCTCCTCAATGCTTGCTTGGAATTCAATGATGACCACACCAATTGACTTGGAACATCCAGGAGAATATGTTTCAAGGTGACCAAAGTTGGAATTTGAACTTTTGAAATTTCCAAATTTTGGGACTAAGTACTAGATAGGTTTTCTTTCTGATCTCATTGATCTGATGGTCAAACCAGTGTTCTAGCCATGCCACAAGGTCCACAAATGATCCTGGAGATTTAGTGGGCCATAATTCAGCTATCAAGATTTCTGGAAGATGAACAAATCACTAGACCACCTGGGTTCACTTTATCCTTGATACTCTTGAACAAGCTAATAGTGCGTTGACCCTTTTGAGTCCTTTTCATTGTCAATCATCTTGAACTTCTTCATCTGCCTGTATAGCTGTGATTGCAAAGTGCTTATTTATACTATGGTGACCTTTTTAACTTTGTCAAGCAGCTTGCTCTCAATGTTCTTTTTTCATCTTCTCAAAAGAAATGGATGAAGAATCTTGTGTGGTGATGAATAATCAGGAGTACTTTTTCATTCAGCTCAATCTTGTCTCCTGGTCCCAGAGTTGGCAAATAGTATATCTTTATGCAACTTGACAAACTCCCTGAGTGTTATTCGTTCAACAAACTTTTTGTGCATGTTGGCATGAGAATTCCTAAGTAGATGAGTTCATTACTCAATATGCCCACTACTAGTAGAAGGAACTTGAACTGCTATGTACAAGACATATCTGAATGTGAAATGATGAGTAGATAATAAACCACTGGTATATTGATTGCAAACTTGAAGACATCAATGCTAAGTATCAAATTAATCTATGGACAAGTCTGAGAGTTGATGGCCCACAAATCCATCTCCATGTATTGAAGAATGAGGATTGTGGTTCCCATCTCAATTCCCAACTTATCCTGCAATGCCTGGATTGCCATATAGTTGTGTGAAAGTTGTGAGATCTGAACAAATTTCTTCTGATCAAGCATGGATCCAAAATCTCTGAACTGGATACTGCATGGGGCTTTTCCCACACACTGCTCAAGTGCTTCAAACCAAGGAATAATCTCAAGCACAGAGTCTGCAGCATCCACCATGACTTCAGCAGGTGTCAATGTCATAGTGAGGAGTGCATAGCTGCCACCAGCTTAAGAGAATGTGGATGGCACATAAAAACTGACAGGAGGTAAGGGAGTTGATACAAGTGACTGAGAGCCTGAGATCATTGGCTGATTATTTGGCTGTGTGATTGCATAAAATGGACTTGGAAGAGGCTGTTGAGCAAATGGAGCATAGGTGTTGCTCCCAGCCTGAGGCCATGGTGACAGAAATTGATATTGAATGGTAAGACCACCACTTCTGGGAGCAGGACCTGGTATTACCTGATCAATGGCAGAATTCCTACCTGTGGAATTTCATGCATACTGCCTGACACCCTGGATAATGGCAGAAGTAGGTTTCACATCTACACTTGCTTGATTTTTCATCTAAGTTTTGTCATGCTAGGTCCCAGATAGGAACTAACATAGCCCTTGGCAATTGAAGGATCTTGGCAAAGAGCTAAGCTGGTGAAGAATCACCCACAGCTTCACTAACTAACTCCTATGAAGTGGATCTTGAGGAGGACAGAGGATGTCTACTGAGGGGAATTCCTTTGGTAGTGGATGATGGTTTGATTGAAGGGAATTCCCTATGATTTAGATGAAGGAGCAGTTGATAGGATTCAAGTACAAGAGTGGTACAAGAAGTATAAGGGAGAACAAGCTGGGAAGTCTGCAAAGTGGATGCCAAGCCTATATAGTACATGAGAGAAGTTCAGGGCAAGACAATAGAACATGAAAGAAACAGATGGAAGAAAAAGGAAGAGTATGTATGTGTGAAGAAAGTGGAAAGTGTGGTAAACTTGATTATGAGTAAGTGATTGCTGATGGAGAGGAGTGTGTAATCAAGTGTTAGATAATACAGATGTGAGAAGAAGAAAAATGGACAAGTTGTAACATTACCCCCTGGTTACATCTGAAACTCCAGAGAAGGATAATGAACAAATGGTGTGAGTCAAAAGTCCATGTAAGAGGCTCCCAGGGAATTTTCTATGTTTGCCTCTCCCTCTTTATCTCATGTCAAGTCTTCTTGGACAGCTAGATCTAGATAGGAAGTTGAAGAAGATGACAGGGATGGCTGGAACAATGAAATTTGAAGGCATGAGCATAGGGATATAGTAACTGGTGTGAGGGGGAGGTCCAGGATGAGGAGAAGGGGAAGGAAGAGGTCTTCTGTTTGTATGGGTGATGGAAGGAGGAGCAAGAGGAATAATGGCTTGGTGAGGGTAATGACAGGGGCAATGATGTTGTGTATGACCATGAGCAAATGTCCAACAGATCAGATATTCATAAGAAGGATGGTTGATCCTTTGATGACCAAGATGATGGCATTCAAAGCAAGCTTTGTGAAAACAAGGATGGTCAGGAGAGATGGAACTGTTGTGGAATTCACTGTAAATGGTTCCTTGGGCATGAATCTCTTGACTTGCCTTGGCTTGAATGACTGCTGGGTTCTCCTCAGCTGAGAGTGGGGAGAAAGATGCAGAGATATTGGAAGGGGAAGGTGGTTCAAGAACAATCATATTGTAGAGGTCCCTAAGGTCCCTGTTTAAGTTGACAAGAAAGTCCAACATGCCAAGTTGAAAAAGAGCAGTGTTCAGGTTGCCCTGGATCTTAGAGTAGACCTGTTGGATGAAATAAGAATAACAACCAAAACTGGCCTCAGAGGCAGTGAGGGAGATCATGTTCCCTAGTCATGCATTCTGGAGGTAAGCTTGATAGATGGCCCAGAGGAGACCCCATATCTAAGTGGCTTCCAATAAAAAGGGCAAGTCTAGAGTCTTGAAGGTGAGACTGCATAATGTTCAGGATGGCAGCATTGGGAAAGTCATCACAAAGGGTGTGGGTGTATTGAGGAGCATTGACAGGCAGGACAGAAGGACTTCATTGGGGAGAAGAAGTCAATGATGGAGTATGGGGGGTAGAGACCTCCAAGGGAGTGGAAAAATAGGATTGTTTGGAGGCAGCCAAAGAAGGTCTTTCAACCTCAACAGGAGGGGAAGAGGGAGTAGAAGGAGCAGGAGCAAAGATAACTGGACAAGGAATAAGGTTGATTGCCATTGTTAAGAGAAAGTGAAGATGTGAGAAGAAACTAAAGAGAGAAAACAGAGGAATGAAGGTTCTTATAGTCCAATAAAGTGAACTTGGCATTTTTCAAGTCCTATTCAGGGACCCATGAGTCATCTTCTGCACTCTACCCCTTCCATTGGATCAGGAACATTCTTGCTAACAGAACTCCACAATAATGAGTAATCTTCTCAATTTCAAATTCTTCTTCTCCAGCAATAAGGTCAGGGGCTGGTGTAGGGAAGTTCTTACAATGAACATCATTTTCATGATACAGTAAGGCAATAAGAGGCAAGCATGGAAGACAGGGTGGATCTTCTGCATTTTAGGTAGGTGGAGTTGAGATGTAATAGAAGATAAGACCTTGATGATAGAGAAGGGGCCTTCTTGTTTAGGGGAAAACTGTTACACTTGTTCCAGGTAGGGCCAAGAGTAGACTTGGTTGGTTCAAGGTTGAAGCAAGGTTGAAAGACTAAGATAAGTCTTGAAGAGCAAGGAATGTCCTCACTTGTTGAAGAGTTCAAAGATTAGAGACCTCAATCAAAGTTTGAGGCAGACTTAGAGAGTTCCAAGGAAGAGCAATAGATTCAAAGGGACTACAAGGCATAGGATACTGAGCAGGTCAAGGTTAAGAGTACAGGATGTAGAGACAAGGGTTTATATAGAAGAGAGAATTGAGCATGGACCAAGCAGTGTGAGATTCTAAAATGTTCAAAGAAGATTTGAGAAAGAAAAGAAACATCAAGGAATAACATGAAATGATAACAAAGAAAATCAAGTAAGGGCTGAACTTACAAGATGTTGTACAACACTAGGCTTAGTGTGAAAGTAGACAAGAGTAAAGAAAAGAGAAAACATGACATTGCCCCCCTACTAGGCTTGAGACACTGACAAAAAGCTTTCTAAGAAGAGGGTCTCCTGCTCAGAGACTGCTATAGATAGGACCTGGGGACCTGGTAACATTGGACCAACAAGCATTGTCCCATTGGTCATCAATATGAGTCTCATCATCCACAGGTGAAGTGGGGGGAGAACAATAAGGGGTAAAATGAGGATGATGATGATGATGAGAAGAACAAGGAAAACAAGGAGAGCAAGGGGAACAAGCCAGACTGGTGGTGGAGTGACCTCAACTGTTGGAAGAACTGGATGAAGAACTGGATGAGGAGATGATGTGATGGGGGGAATAATGATGAAGGCAATCCCATTGAATATATCCAGGGGCCCACCGAAGACAGAGGGGGCATTGGTATAATGAAGACAAAGGATAGAAGAAAAGATTGGAGTGGATGATAGTTAAAAAGGAAGAGGGTTACAAGGAGGAAGCAAAATGAGAAGACTTTTTATAGTCTTTGACGATGGACTTGGCATTTTTGAAGTCCTGTTCTGAGACCCAAGAGTCTTTTTTGGCAGAATACCCCTTCCATCAGACAAGATAGGAGTGGCAAGAGGATGGTCCCAAATGATGGATAATCCATTCAATTTTATATTTTTCTTCACCCATGATAAGGTCAGGGGGAGGAGATGAGAAGTTCTTGCTGTAGACAGGGTTTCTGCAATACAGCAATAAGAGGAATGCATGGAAGATAGGGTGGATGCACCAAGTTTTGGGGAGGCAGAGTTGGAAGGTGATAGGAGATGGCACCTTAACAACAGTAAAGGGGCCTTCTCACTTTGGAGTGAACTTCAGGTTAGTGATAAGACATTTCAAATTATGAGTTTCTAGCCAAACTTTATCTCCCTTAATGAAAGGGGAATAGTTTCTGTGAGCACAAGAGGCCATAACTTGAAGAGCAAGTTTGTGAGCAGCAAGAGCTTTGTCATGAGAGAAAAAAAGTTGTTTGAGCCTAAGCTCAATAGTGGAGAGGGAAGTTTCAGGAAGTATGAAAGGAAGGGCATGGGTTTTGTATCCCATCATGAGGTAGAAGGGGAATACCAATGTTATAGAATGAGGGTGGTGATTGTGAGCAAATTCAGCATGAGAAATTGAGTTGGCCCAGGATTGAAAAGACCAAAGTGAAGGTGACTTTATGGAAGAAAAGGGAGGCAACACCTTCAGCAGTGATGGATTTCAAGGTAGGGCAGAGAATCACCCTCTTAGTAAGGCCATGGTCAACCATGACCAGAAGGGTATTAAAACTGGAAGATGGGAGGAGATCAGTGATAAGATCACAGAAGATCTGTTGGAAAGGGTGTAAAGCAGAAGACCAGATAGGGGTGAGAGGAGGAAGGAGAGGGTGAGTATTCCCCTTATGCTGCTGGCAGGTGGCACACCCTTTGACATAGCTCTGGACATGAGAGGTGAGACCTGACCACAAGAATTCAGAGGAGACTAGCTGACAAGTTTTCAAATATCCTGGATGGCCAGCGGAGGGGTGGTTGTGACAACAAACAAGGATTTGATGACAGAGGTTACTGGAATCAGGAATGAAGGTATGACCTTTAGAAGTAAAAAGGCCATTGATATGTTGCCAATTGGTGAGATGGGAATGAAAGGCAGAGGAAAGGTCTTTGTTGAGCAATTGCAATGACTGGAGAACAAGGAGGTCAGAAGCAGAAGTGGAGGCAAGTTTAGAAGATAAAACAGAGTCGATGGTTTTCACAAAGATCAAGGGAGGAAGAAGAGTAACTTCTATGTTATCAAGAAGGGAAGAGGAGGTAAGGAGGTCAGGATGACAGGAGAGGGCATCAGATCCAGCAAGAGCAGTGTGAGGGACATGGATGATTTTCAGATCAAAGTCAGCAAGATCTACAAGCCAACAAGCTTGATGACAATTAAGGACCTAAGGCTTCTTAAAGAACAAGAGATTCTTATGATCTGTGAAAACCTGAATGGAGAAGGGGGAACTGTAATGGTAATGATGCCACACTTTCAAAGCATGGATAATCACAAGTAGTTCATAATCATAGATGTCATAATTGTGCTCTGCAGGAGAAAAGGACTTGGGGAGATAGGAGCAGGAATGCCAGTCACCATTAGAATCAGTTTGGAGTAATATACCTCCAGAAGTACATATGGAAGCATTAGTGGCAATGGTGAAGGAAGAAGTGGGATTTGGGAGATAAAGGACAAGTTTGGAGAGGAAGATCTGTTTAAGCCGATCAAAGGTGGACTGGCAGTGGGAGGTCCATACCCAAGGAAGATCCTTTTTGGTAAGGTTGATAAGGGAATAAGTAATGGTGGAATACTCAGGAATGAAATGATGGTAGAAATTCGTGAAGCCAGGGAAAGAGCAAACATCTTTAACTTTCTTGGAGGTTGGCCATTGGGTGATGCCATCAAGCTTGGCTGGGTCTATGGCAAGTTCTCCAGGTTTCATGATCATTCCCAAATAGTCCACCTTCTCAGCAGCAAAGGCACACTTCTCCAACTTCAGATGGAGATTCAGTTCCTGCATTTGTTGGAGGATATGGCAAGTTCGTTTGGTGTGGGTAGTTTTATTGGGGGAGTAGACAAAGAGGTCATCCATATAGATTACCAGCCATCCTTCAGGAATCATATCACAGAATGAGTTGTTCATGAATTGTTGGAAAGTAGTGGGGGAATTGGTGAGATCAAAGAACATGACTGTTGGTTTGAAGAGACCTTTGTGGATGATGAACATGGCTTTCCATTGATGACCATCTTTGATATGAATGATGTTATATCTCCATTGAATGTCAAACTTGGTAAAGAGCTTAGCATCATGGAGTTTATCAATGAGGTTGGAGATGAGAGGAAGAGGATAAGCATCTCAGATGGTGTGGTCATTGAGATATTGATAATTCTGACAGGGATGGAGACCACCATATTTCTTTTTGATGAAGAGAAAGGGTAATGCATGAGGAGAGTTATATGGGAAAATCTGTCCAAACTTTAGGTTTTTGTCTAGGAAATCTTTGGTGGCTTTTTGCTCATTAGGGGACAAGGGGTAGATCTTTCTGACTTTCGGAATGAAGAATTCATCAAGGTTGATCTTGTGATTGCAGGATCAAGAGGGGGGTACATGGTTAGTTGCTTCTTTAGAAAATACAGAAGCAAACTTGGAGTATTCAGGAGGAAGGGTTCTCCTTGGCTTGGTAGATTCAGCTGCCATAGTGAGTTTGGTGGCAGTGGTGAGTTTTCAGATGATAGGAGAGCCAAGGGGAGCAAATTGAGATCTGAATTGAGTACAACAATCAATAGTTCAAAGATCCATTGCTGCCTGCACATAACAAGACTCTGATAAGGGATCCAAGTAATTGAAGAGTTGCTTGTCAATAATAGTATTCATGTGGACATGTTGAACAGGGGGATCAGATTGAGGAGGAGTGAGCCTCTTGTAGAACTGATTGTGTCATTTGGTGTCAAGGTGGAAGGAAGAGTGAAGTTCTCAAGATTGATCAGTCAATTTGGCAATAGATAAGGTCTGGGCAGACCAGTCAGTGGAGGGGTTGACTTTCTTCAGCCAAGAAAGTCCAAGCATGATGTTGTTGAACCCAAGGGCCATGACATGAAATTGAATGGAGTTGTCACATCCATGATTTTTGCTAAGTCCAACTCCGTGCCTCCGGTCTATGTTCTTACTATCTCCGGAGCGTTTTTGCTTACGAGCCCATTCTGAGTCATCGGACTCGCACGTGTTTATTCATCATTTGACTACCTTTGATATCTCATTTGACCGTTTGTATTATTCTGT
>JBBPQO010000381.1:0-11337 GCA_038092535.1 Xerocomus subilludens | reverse complement strand
TTGGCCTTGCACATGTTTACTCACCATTTGACTACCTTTGATATTTGTTTGGCTGTTTGTATTGTTCTAATAGGTGCTGACACCAGGGGGCTGTGCCTCACCTCTGACATGTAGGGGCTACCAGACATGATCTGGAATTGCCAATGCTGTCACTTATGCAACAGGTGGGTCCTCCAGACCTCCACTGGAATTGCCAATACTGTCACTTTGTTCTGTATATAAACTCTGTACTCTGCTCCTATACCCTCAGTTCAAATATCAATTCTAGTGCTGATTTCCCTCCTTGCCCTCTTGGTCCTCCTCTTTTTGTCCTCTTCCTCAGCTCATTAATCTTAACCCACCACTTGCTTGAACCTCTGACCCTCCAACCTTGATCCTCTAATCCTCAAACCTCTGATCCTCCATCCTCCATCCTTCAAACCTCTGCCCTATGTCCATCCCTCTGAAATACCGGGGACTTGCCTTCGACAAGAATGCACCACATAAGGTGAAGCCAACATCTCTTCTATTCAGACACTAACTCCATAGTCCCAGTGCTTTGTCAGGAGATTAGGCTCAACTTTAACATCAACCACCAACATCCCCCTTGACCTTGTGCATTACAGAGAAATCTGCTATCAAATCTGGAATTGCATCTGCCTCACCTTCAGCTAACCAAGTTCTTCCTTGCATTCCAGTCACTAACCCACCAATTCTCACTCCTGGGCAATACAGGTACACATTTGTGCTTGAAGATGATATGGCCTCCAAGCACATTCTAGACCAAGTTTTAGCAACTGCCATACCTGTCACAGCCAAAGATCTGTTTGCCATTGCACCAGACTTTAGGAAACAATTTTGTAATGCAACTACTACCAAAAACTTCACAACGTCTCCTTTCTCACCACAGACTCACATTGTACAGGTGAATGAATTATCCACTTGTGACCTGAATAAGGTAGATTACAAATATGGTGATCATGTTTTATGTTCCAATGATGGCACTATTGTTGCACGTCATAGCCTTCCCCTTCAATGCATAGATGGTAAGGTGGTAGGGACTGAGCACACTCTTACATGTGTTTTGGATTCCAGATCTGAAATCATTGCTATGCCACAGCAGGTTTGGCAGCAATTAGGAAACCTGATTCTCTCAGATCATCTTATGTGCATGATGTCAGCTAACAGTAGCAATGATTTGACTCCAGGAGTGGTCAAATCCCTATCCCTGTTGTTTGGAATTGAAGAAATCATGTTGCAAATACAGGTGGTTGATCATGCTAACTTTGATCTACTCTTAGGTAGACCATTTCACTGTCTTATGTCCACAACTAGTGAAGATTACCCAGATGGTGTGCAAACCATTACTCTATGAGACCTGAATAGCAGAAAGGAATTCCACCTACCAACCCATCCTTGGATGGACAGATGTCTGTGTTGCTGCAAGGGCATGACCTATACTAACCACCAGAGCATAGTTGAACTGGGTTCTTAGGTCTTGATGATCTGCCTTCACGGTGGGGAGATTCTGTAAAATCTCCATGTATGGCTGTATTCATGGATAAGTATCCTTTCTTGAAGTATCTAGTGGCTGCTTGTCTTTTCCATATTACCTTTGGCTTCTGACATGGATCATGTTATTCCTTGCTTTCCATTCAAATTGCTACCCCTTCACCTTTTTCTAATTATGCATTCCTGTCATCCCTTCAATCTGTTTTGACTGATGCTAATCCTGCTGCTCTATGGTTGGTTTATTGTTTTGACTGTTCCCTTCACACATTCACATATAAGCCCATTGCCAAAAATATTCATTTAATTTCCACTTCTATTACCAAAGACTTTCATATTGTTTGGAACTTACCAGACAATCCTTTAGAAGGTTTACCTCCTTTATCCACTAATCCTCCAGAGTTTATTCCAGGAACCTGCTTTACCCAGGAATGTGCAGATAACCTGGACCTCGATTCTGCCAAGTGGCTTTGGCCAGAAGAACTGAAATTTGTTCAGTGGTTAGTCCTCACTCATGAAACAGCCTTTATTTGCTGGATATGATCAACATCTGCTTCACATACTATAGATTCTTGTGACATGACATCTTTACTACACCATTAGATCCTCACCATTTAACCACCATCCCTATGGGATACACAAATGTGGTCCAAATCTACCAAGCCAATATGGCCTTCATCCTTCAAGACAAGATACTAGACCCCACCATGCTGTTTATTGATGACTGACCCATAAAATCCAGTATTACATGCTATCAATATGAGGATGGATCCTATGAAACTATACCCAGAAATTCAGGAATCTGAAGCTTTATTTGGGATCATCTTGTCATCATTAATCACATTTTGAACACCTTCAGAATATTGGTGCAACTGTATCTGCCCAGAAATTCATCCTTACTGCACCCAATGCTGTTATAGTCAGGCACAAGTGCACATTTGAAGGATGAATACCTCAAGACACCAAGGTTCAGAAAATCTGGGACTGGCCTAAATGCACTACTCTTAGCCAAGTCTGCAGGTTTCTGGGTATGTGCAGTGTCCTTTGCATTTTTATCTGCAATTATGCACAAATAATGTGTCTGCTCATTGATCTAACCTGCAAAGGCATGACATTCACTTGGGGGGAACCCCAACAAGAAGCGATGCAGCATTTTAAGGATACTATTCTTGAATTACCTGCTCTGTGTTGTCTCGACCATGAATGTGGTCAGGAAGTGATTAGTGGTTGATACATCCTATATCATGATTGGATTCATCCTCTTGCAGGAAGGAGCTGATGGCAGGTGATACCCTAACCATTTCAGGTCTATTTCACTAACTGAAGTTGAAAGCCAATACTTCCAAGCAAAGCTAGAGTTGTACATATTATTCCATGCACTTCACATGGTACATATTTTCATTTTCAATATTCCTAATTTTACTGTAGAAATGGATGTGAAGTACATAAAGGGTATGATCAATAACCTGGACCTACAACTGAATGCCACAATAAATTGTTTTTGTTTCAAATTTCAGGAGGAATGGGCATCAGCATTGTGATGCAATCCAGACCTGTGAAGTTCAAGTATGCACCAGGTGGTGATTGCCTGACCCTACAAGATATGGCAAAGAAGTTCATGGCCTTGGCTCTGCAGGCTGACCATTGGGTGTTCACTGACCCTGCTGAGTCTAAGATGAGCTGATTTCAATATAGAACCATCAACAGTGTAATGCTGATGTGTTTGGGCCTGATCTGATCATTACTCATTTCCATCACCACAGCTGGAACAACACAGAACAACATGTGATGGCAACTTCCCACCCAGCCATGCATTCTCCTCAATGGTGACCTTGTTCATTCCTATGGGAAACAAGGTAGTGACATGGCAGCCCAAGGTGACAATAAGTTTCTTGTTTATTTGGCATTTCTTGACTGCTTTTCATTCTGCCTGGTTTGCATTTTGCACTCACCTCAGTTACACCCACAGTTGCTATCACATCCCATCCCAGATATGTCCCCAGCCCATCTTGTTTTCAGATGATGCATCTGCGAAGAGTGCATTGAACTTAGTCCAAACAGTGTGTCTATAGATGCCAAGCTTATACCTGCACACATAAACTGTGTTAGGGATGAGAGAGCAAGGTCTCCACATAGGTTTTGTTCAGCTTGTTGTATGAAATATAACTCACCCAATAACCAAGAGTCCAGTACTACAGACTTGGATGATCTTGCTGTGCAGCTGTTTGCTCTCACTGTCACTGACAATGGTCCCAACCCTGATATGCTCTCCAGCAAGCTATGGAATTGTCATGCAGAGTTCCAGGCCACAGATCAAAATACAAACCTCATTACTGGCCCAGTTCCAACTCTGTCAGTTGCTCAGCTTGCAGATAGCATTACTTGTCTTATGATCCAATCATCCCCATCCACCACTGGAGTATTGACCCCTCTTATTCCCTCTCCAATTGCTCCCAATACCCCCTCTCTGACATTGTTGGCATATACTGTCAGAGCTGGCAGAATGATGAAGAAGGACAGAAATCAATGCTCAGTGAAAGCACTAAAGCTACTTGCCAATATTGAAGTCAGCATCCAATGCTGCTTTTGACTCTTACTGGACAACTCAGAGGATACCACTATCATTGTCACCACCAAGCTCACTAGGCTGAGAAAAGCCATCAAGGACATAACACATAACATGGATACTGTGGCCCTATGGAAGAAGACTGTGATTGATGCATTAGAGCAGCTTGAGCTCAAATTGAAATCAAGATCATTAGTGGATACTTCTGGTGAATCACCAGTACAGATAAACAATGGTAAGCTCTTGTCCATCATTCCTAATAATTTTTTTAAAACTGAATACCCATCAGATTGTTATTTCCAGTACCCCTCTCCAGCAATGTGCCTTCGACACCCTCCATCATATTTTCTCCTCTGCCCCCATCTTATCTATTCCTGACACCTCTTGTCCCTTCTTCATCATGACCGACACCTCCTTAGTTGCCACTGGCACTATTCTCATGCAGAAAGATTCCAATGGTGACGTACACCCCTGTTCTCACTTCTCTAAGACCTTTTCTCTGGCTGAACGGAATTACAATATCTATGACAGAGAACTCCTTGCCATTATCCTTACACTCACTGAATGGAAATATTACCTCTTGGGCACTCCCTTCTCTCTCTTGGTTATTACCAATCATAAAAAACTCCCTTATATCAAAGATTTCTGAAAGCTATCTCATCGTCAAGCCCAATGGGCTCTCTTTTTACAGGACTTCAACATTGAGTGGATCGTTACCCCTGAATCGCAAATGGGTCCTGCAGATGCTCTCTCTTGAAAAGATTTATCTGACACCTCCCTCGACAACCAAGATTCCTCCATTGTCCCAGATCCTATAGTTATCAACACCTTTGACCTCACTCTAGTAAAATCCATTTCCCAATCCACCCCTTCTGATCCTTTCATCCTTCATGTCCTTTCTGCACTCAAGGAAGGCTCTCCTCTCTTCTCTCATGCTACCTTGTCTGATTGGACCTTTAACAACAGTCACCTTTACTTCAAAGGCTGGATGTTCATCCTCGCTGCAACACTCCCCCTCAAGCCAGACTTAAGCCATGTTTGGCCCAATGATGGCTATGTTTTGGCTTTGGCAGTGCTTTAGTAAAGATGTCAGTGGTCATTGCTGTAGTCAGACAATACTGGACATCTATGACCTTTTGGGAAATTCTTCCCTGCACCCAATGACTTTGTAGATCAAAGTATTTAGAGCGCTTGTGGTATTGATAATTATGCCTGATTGCCAAAGCAGATTGATTGTTGCCAAATAAAATAGTCAGCTCACTCTGAGGGAAGCCTCACTCATGGAATATGTTCTTTAGCCACACAGCTTTGCATGTAGCATATATCATTGATATATATTCAGCTTCAGCCATGAATAAATTCATAGTGTTCTGCTTTTTAGAGCACCATGTGATTGTGCTGTTCACAAGAATAAAATTATATCCCATGATAGATACTCAATCTTTGAAATTTGTGAAGTCAGCATCTGAGTAGCCATAAAAATTAGTAGGACAATCTGCTTCCTGTGTAGCAGAGTATCTTATTCCCATTGTGCATGTGCCCATCAGATATCTCACAACACGCTTTGTGGCATCAAAGTGAGATGCATCTGGATTACTCATAAAAGATGTGAGGCACAACACAGCATAAGATATTTCTGAACATGTGGCCACAGCCACATACATAAGCAAGCCCATGAGGGACGCATATGCTTTTGTTTCCCTTGATTGGGACTCATCTGATTAATCAAGTTTGAGCATTGGATCCATTAGCATCATGACTGGATGTGCATCAGCCATCCCTTTCTTTTGCAGAATAGATTTAATATATTGAGTTTGTGTGATTTTAAGCATTTTCTTTTCACAATCACACTTAGTTTCAATGCCTACTATTTTGGATGGTTTGCCCAGATCAGTAAGATTAAAAAGTTTTTGTAAGCACCATTTTAGGCAGTCCATGACAACAGCTGTATTAGTAAACATTGTCAACCCAAACTGTTATTATCTTGATGTTTTTGTCAATTCATCTGATATAGATGCATGGATCAGAATATAAACAAGTAAAGCTGTCTGTAGTTAGTCATTTATTTAATTCCTTGTTCCATTCATGACCATATTGTTTTAGCCCATACAGCATCTTTATTAAATGACATAAGCAACAAGTTTGGTTGTTGTAACCTTTGGGCTGGCACATAAATATATTCTCTTTTAGGACACTGTTTAAATAAGCTTCCTTAATGTCCATTTGCTGGATTTCCCAAACTTCTCAGATGGCTTGAGCTAATATAGCATGGATTGTTTTGAGGTACACTATGGAAGAGAAAGTTTCATTGTAATCAACTCCTGGTTGTTGTGTGAAACCTCATGCTACCAGGTGTGCTTGGTATTTTAGTAGCTCGCTATACTTCTTTACAAATACCCATTTATTAGTAATAGGTACCTGATCAGGCAGAGGATTGACTAATTTCCATGTGCCCATTTTCTCAAGTTGTTTGAGTTCAGTCTGAATGCTTTTTCTCATTTGGGCCATTCAGATGACCATTTTACCTCTTTAAGAGAGTCATTTTATCTCAGATTTGTTTGTGTGAATGCATAATATATGGTGTCAGCTGATGCTGCATGTGCTTTAAGATCCTCATTCATAGTATTTCCCAAATCAGGAATATCTTCCAAATCAGGATTTTTCAAATTGGAATGTGGGCCATCAAGCTGATTATAGTTGTGTGTCACCTTTTGACAAGTACTCCATCTCACTGGTTCACTCTTGCATATTCGTTTCTTAGTTTTAATAGTAGTAGTATTTGTAGCACTCATTTATTGCACTTGAGGTGCTGCATGCTACTACCAATAGAACTGGAACCAGACTCCCCCTCACACTGTACCTTGGGTGTATATGTGGGTGCTGAGTCAGATTCCTTTTTTGATCAGAGATTATGTGAAACCTTAATGGTGCATATGCAAGCATCATAGTACTTTATGGCTGTACGCCCATCAAGATACCCAATTAATATATATTTGAAGGACTTGGGGTCAAGTTTATTATGGGTGATTTCTTCAAACCTATGGATCCAAACTGGACTGCCTAACTCATGCAAATGTGAAATATCTGGCTTAGTTTTGGACCATTGTCCTTTAGGGATATTCCCTTCAAGCAATTGTATATATGCTTGATTGTGTCAATATGCCACATGTGCAACTACTTTGGACCATAGGAACTTCAGAATCACATGAGCAATTCTCATTGTGCACATCATCTCAATCAAAGTTCTATTATTACACTTGGCAACACCATTAACATATTCCTTGCCATTAGCATTAGGCACAAATGTGGGCAATATTCCCATTGGGTCTTAACATAATTGAGGTACTGTTCGACTTTTTGAGTAGTCTTGTCCTTTGACTTTAAGAACTGTACAGTACACCATCTAGTACAGTCATTGATAAACAAGATATAGTATTTAACTTGTCTAATTCCCTCTATTCAAGCAGGTTCCCACAGATTTGTATGTGTGAGTTTACCCAGCTGTTCAGCTCAACAAGTTGCCTCTTTTGGAAATGACACAATGGTGTGTTTTGCAATACACACATCACAATCAAACTCAGGGGAATTTACATCCACTAATGAGTTGTTTATGATACAAATATTTGAGGCTGTTGAGACTTACATGTCCAAAACATTTGTGCCAGGATTTCCAAGTTGGTACAGTCTATGTAAGACATTTCGGGAGTAATTGTTTCTGCATTTAGTAAATAGAGTGAATTGAGCCAATGTCCTTCTACAAAAGGAAGTCCATTATGATTGAGTAGTTCAATCTTTCCATTTCTGGTAATAGCCTGACCATCGTGCTCATCAAGTTGTCCAATGGACAACAGGTTAAAGTGCATGCTCAGGACATATAGTACATTGACTGGGTTGTGCTTAACTCTGCCAGGGGCAAAACAGTCCCAGATATTATGCTCGGATCTGTTGCAATTATCACATTTGGGTAAAGTGGTATTTTTGGCAGTGACAGGTGGCATTGCTTGATTAAGCAGTGCCACAGAAGCTTTGACATGGCAGTGTTTGCCCTTGTTCTCCTGGTAGAATACTTGTTCATCCTCTACAGTAGACAGCTCACACTTTGTAGGTAGAGCACCTAGACAATGATGTAGTTCATCTTTAATGAGGGCTATTATTTCTTGCATTGACATTGATGCACTTGTCTCACCAGTAGCTGATCAGGCTCCCATAAAAGTAGATAAGAAGCTTTCCCATGACTAAAGCAAAGATGAAACCAAAAGGTTCCGGAATTCTGCATCAGAAACAATATTCCCCACTTGATAGAGCTTAGCACAAGTTTGTTGCATCTGCATCATATGAGCAAGTACATTATCATCAGTTTTTGCTTTGAATGAGAACAGGGCATGCTTAGGGCCTATGACTGTCTGCTGCCCCTTTATCATAGGCCATCTTAAGATTGTCCCACATATCTGCAGCAGTCTCAGTTTCAGCCAGATAAATCATCTGGTCATCTGATACACTCATTGTAAGTAAGGTTTGGGCTTTGTTATCTTTGGTTTCCCATTCAGTGTGCCCCTTTTTGTTATCAGTGCTGGATTTCTCAGTATGTGTGATGACATGATCAAGCACTTTATGTAATCTAAGTGCTGCAGTCATGTGGATTCTACATGCAATCCAATTGTCCTTGCTGAGAGGGTCCACTTTATATGATGACAAAGCACCGAGACCAGTGGGTGTGGGATCAGCCGAGTTAGCTGCAGTAGAGGTACCAGATGTCATTGTCATCACCATTTAAACAACAAAAGGATGATTCAGAAAGTGAAAAATAGATAAGTAGTGTTATAGTAAACTGTATGCTTGCCTCTGAGATTACAAGCATCAACCAGGGCTCATAACCTATAGTCGAGCTAGGCTTATATAATGGATTCAATGACAGGAATGGTCAGTGCCTAGCTTAGTAACACAAGTGACAACACCAATATGGATAATCATGTGACTTGTGATGCACTTAGATCTGATGATGGTAGTAAGGGGTCAGGAACACATGCTGTATTATTTCTCCACTACCTAGTTTATATACTTTTGTAGTATTTCATATTCTGAGTAATGCTCCATCACTTGGCACAGCGGCTTGCTAGCATGTGCCAGTGCATGGCTGCAACAAAGTGTACTACCAAAAAGGCTACTTGACACTAATATTATAGTCTCATTCTATCCCATCCCCTCTCATCATTATTGATCTGGTGGTAGTCATGGTAGAGTGGTGGTGTATGCACTGCAAGGGCAACAAGAATGGAACAATGTCCCATTCTTGTTGTTTTCCCTTCCAATCCATCCATCTGTTCGGTGCTGGTTGTGGTAGTGTACAAGTTGCAAGAATGGAGGCTCATTGCTGCCTTCTGTGGGGTGGTAGTGGTTAGTGTTGAAGTGGCATACAATAACACAGGTCATTGGTTACATACCTTTTGGATGAGTGCTTAAGTCACACATAGATGGTAAGAGGTAAAGGTCTATTCAAACTCAGATGTCTGAGTTCCAGTTTATATATTTACATAATGTGTGAACTAGTTACTAGATATGGTATACCTTAAACCATTCTCCCCCTTGCTTAGTGAGGTGTCATTATGCAAGTATAGGGGTATATATTTGCTCAACTAGTTCCTGCAGTGGTGTGATCAAAGAGTAAGCCTATTTGAGATCTACAATTTTCAAATTTGACATATCCAAGGTTCTTAGTGAACATATCAGCAGGATTGTCAGTCCCTTCAATATAGTAGATTCTGACTTGCTTATCAGATACAGCATCTTGAATGAAGTGATACCTGATTTGGATATGCTTGTTGTGATGCTCAGTGCAGGATTGTTAGCCATGAAAATGAAACCTTGATTGTCACCACAGATGGGTATAGGCTTGAAATCAAAGCCAGGTTCTCCCAGCATTTGCTTAATCCAGATAACTTGGTGAGTACAATTGCTCAAAGCTATGTATTTAGCTTCAGTGGAGGAGAGTGCTATTGTCTTTTGGAGGTAATAATTCCAAAGGAAGACACAATTTGCCAGTTTGATATAAAATCCTGTTTTGGAGTGGTGAGTTTCTGTATCTGCCCCCCAATCAGAGTCTGTGCAGGTGGTGATACCACTTTCAGATGATCCATCATACATAAGTGAATAATCATGAGTACCAATAAGATAACTGCATATGTATAGAGCTTTATCAAGATGCTCTTTAAATGGGTTGGCGGACTGTCATGCTAACTAAGTGATAGCATAAGCTATATCAGGGCAAGTACCAATCATTAGATATAACAATGAACCAATCACTATCTGGAATCTCAATCATAGTTCCATGTTGACAGAGGCCATGTTCTTCTCAGGTTGATATCCTTGCGGAAGAGGAGTATGAGCAGGTTTTGTGTTGATTATTTTGCATTGCTCAAGTACTTTCATGAGGTATTTGCACTGATCTATGTATAATTGATGACCATCTCAATGTATTCTCAGTTGGAGAGATCTATTAGCATCCCTGAGATCACAGCATTCCTACCTTTTCATAAAGGCAGCCTTGAGCTTATCAACTAAGGCTTTTAAGGGGCCATAGGATAGGGCATCATCAACATAAATGATTGCAATGACATAGTGTTTCCCTTGTTTATAGATAAAAAGGCCAGTGTCTGTGTCTAGTTGCTCAAAGCCTAGTTCCTTCATAGACTCATGAAGAGCTTCCACCAGGCTAAGCCTGCTTGTTTAAGGCCATAAAGGGCACAGAGAAGGCAAAGTTCTTTTCCTTTGAGGTGAGAAGGAGCAAAGCATTCAGGAAACTCCATATAAACTTCCTCATCTAATTTGTATAGATAGGCAGATCACACATTGAGACCAGTAATATACCAGTTCTCTAAGGCAGCTAAGGCAAGCATGCATCACACTCTTTTGAAATGAACAACTGGGCTGAAGATCTGATTAAAGTCAATAACTTCAGTTTGTGAGAAACCCTTTGAAACTAAGCAGGTACATTTACAACTATCAGTCTTAATATCAAAGACCCATTTATTCTCACTGGCTTTGCAATTAGAAGGGCAGTTGACTACCTCATAGAATTTTCATTCTTTGAGCATGTCAAGTTCTTTCTTGCAAGTGGTAAACCAGTCATGTTGAACTGATTTTGGTAAAGTGAGAATGTCACAGTAGGACCATTTGCAATGAGGTTTATTTGAGGAATTGGCAAGTGGGATGGCTTTTGCACAAAGGTGTAAAACTGATGCATCTCCCCCTTCCTGGACTATGTGCTCAACATCATTTTCAGAGGG
>JBBPQO010000380.1:0-11340 GCA_038092535.1 Xerocomus subilludens | reverse complement strand
GTCGGAGATGAGACACGGCGGTGATGATAGCCCCTTGGTGTCAGCGCCTGTCAGAATTTTACAAACGGTCAAACGAGATATCAAAGGTAGTCAAATGATGAAGAAACACGTGCGAGTCCGGTGACTCAGAATGGGCTCGTAAGCAAAAACGCTCTGGAGATAGTAAAAGCATAGACCGGAGGCACGGAGTTGGACTTAGCGAAAATTATGGATGTGACACAGGGCTGCAATTCAACTTGCACCCAATAACAAAGTAAACCCAATTCTCTTCAAGGATTCCACTTCAAACAGTGATACCTTTTACAGTTCTCTTCTAGGCCCATTGGAGATCTGTTGAGAACCAAGACACTGTTGGCAGTAGGCAACTGCATGGATATGGATATGGGTCACATTTTTATTACCCATGACCAAACCCATACCCTTGGCATGGATACACATACCCATGAGAACTTCTATCCCTCATAGGTCTCACCCCTTAATGAATGATGATGCTGATCACACACACTTGCTCACACACACCTGTATGCCCTCACCCTCACCCTCTTGTGCATCCTCATCCATGGCCTCATCCTCATCCTCATCCTCATCCTCTCCCTCTCCCTCTGGCCCTTGTGTGAGTGAGCACAGGTGCATATGCAGACCATGTGTTTGTGTGTGCACATGCTCTTGCTCATTACATGTCTTCATCCTCTAGCTTGTCCTTGCTCATGCCCTGATGCCCTCATATGCTCTCTCCCTCTTGTACATCCATGTTCATGTCCTCTCCCTCTCTCTCTGGCTCTCATGTGCTCTCACCTCACCCTTGACAAATGAGAATGCCAAAGCCCACTTGCCCTCCCTCACCCTCACCCTCACCCTCACCCTCATCTCACCCTCAACCAATGATGACAGCAAGGAATGATGCAGTGCATGCCATGTGTGTTGTGCCATCCCTCATCCTCATCCTCACCCTCACTCATGCCCTGACACCCTCATATGCACTCTCCCTCTTGCACATCCTTGTCCTTGTCCTCTTCCTCTCCCTCTGGCCCTCATGTGTCCTCACCTCACCCTTGACAAACAAGAACACCAATGCCCACTCACCCTCCCTCACCCTCACCCTCACCCTTACCTCACCCTTGACTGATGATGAGGATGAGGAATGGTGCAGCACATGCAATTGCATGTGTTGTGCCTTCCCTTGTCCTTGTCCTTGTCCCTTCACCCTCAACTGACAATGACAGTGAGGAACAACACAGTGCATGCCACATGCATTGTGCCATCCCTCATCCTTGTCCTTGTCCTTACCTCAACCTCACCTCACCCTCATTGTTACCACAGCCACCACCCATCTTCATCATCAGAGTCTCTGTTGTCATTGAGCACTTGATCCAATCCAGTATATCCAAACTTGTCCATTTCATTGTCAAGTTCATAATTAACCAGCAGTTTTCCATCCTTGCCATC
The DNA here is from genome assembly GCA_038092535.1 of Xerocomus subilludens. NCBI lineage: Eukaryota > Fungi > Basidiomycota > Agaricomycetes > Boletales > Boletaceae > Xerocomus > Xerocomus subilludens. The sequence goes on along the minus strand of JBBPQO010000380.1, from coordinate 9,894 downwards.
AATGTCTTCCCTTGCTGATCCACCTTCATCACTCTCTTCATCACTTTCTTCAGCCACCTGTTCCAGTAGGTCATGATCAAATTTGAGAATGAAAGGTTGCTTGTTGAGGGTCTTGTGGTTGTTCAAAAGGCAGCATGTTGCCTTGCAAGTTGATCTGTGTCCAACTTCACTACCCCAATACCTCATAAACATGTTCCTGTCCACAAAACTAAAATGATTGTAAATAGAAACACTTAAAATACAATGGAATGGTAGGACTTACATATTTACGAAACACCAGTCCCAGTCCTCATTGTTTCTGGACTCATTGTGGGTGATTGATGGTGGTAACAAGTCAGTAGTATGGCCATTATGAAAGGCCAGGATCAAGTGCATACCATAAATAACATTGTTGGAGTTGATGAAGCCAAATGCATGATCATGCTCATTGTGTGGATAGAAGACAATACATGGGAGGCACCCCATAGCCCAGTCAGACTTCCAGTTCTTGTGATGTGCAAACTATTGCACCCACAGAATGTCAACATGCTTGGGTGCTTGATCCTGCATCTCTGAGCCATGATACCACACTTTGAGATGAAAGACTCCAATGACTCAAGCATACCAGTAGGGGTGGGTGTCATCATCATCTTCATGTGAGAGGACCATGATGTCAGCATGTGTATGTGGATTGAGGGAATCTTGTGCATGCTGAAGGATGTATATAGTATAGTTGACATGTAAGACTTTGTGTTGGTAGATGCAATTGTTGATGAAGGCTAGCCCATTGTGTTGTGCTTGTGTGAACTTTTTGTTGCCATTGTCAAAGAGATGCCCAGATATATGGTTCTTCAGCTTGGGCAGGAAGTCCTATAAGAACTGACCCATATGTGAGTCTTGGCACTGCTTTTGAGGAGGCCATATAGTTGTTTGCCTTCAAAGCCACATCATTTCTGTTTTGCAATAGCCATGCACTCATGTCCCAATAGTATTTCGTGCTCTGTGCTATCTGGTGGTGAGTTTCAGGAGGACAATTTGGTAGTGGTTCTTGATCTATGAAATGAAGTGAGGGATGTTCTCTGTTCATTGATGACACACCTGGCATGCTTCCTTCAGTTGCTATAAAATTTTCCTTGTGTATTCTGTGCAGTAACCACTCATGTTTCTGGTGTTTTGCAATTGCATGGGTGATGGCATTTTTGTTTATTCTTGAATAGAACCATTTGATGTGGTGATGTTCCAGCTCTCCCTGCAATGGTTCTTAGCACAATTAATCTACCTAAATTGAGGAAATCTCACTTACCACCTGTGTTGAATAGTTTTCAGTAGTCCCATACCCCCAGATAGAAGCCACATAATCCCCCAGGGCATGTAATTTGTAGGTTGACATGTTGAAATTGTAGGGCTGGCAGGCTGCAGTTGTATCACTGGCACTTGTTGTTTTCTCAGATGTAGATGTCAACCCCTGCTTGATTTGGGCTCCTTGTGCCCTCTGTCAGACACAGGTGGCAGTCTTGTGGAGGAGGTTGCATACCTTGAACTTTGCACAGCAACCATGAGAAAATCTGCATAAGACTTGACTGAGGCAAGTTGTGCTATTCTCAAAGTGGAATAATTTACTCTTTGTGTGCATCTAAAGCTGCTTGAACACATGCCTTGTAGCAAATAAGAGGTCAAGGATGTTGTTGTTGTAAGGGTTAGGGAGTATTCCATCAAAGATGGGAATTGTGCTGAAAGATATAAAAGTGGTTTTGATATGAGGTAGGCTCATCCCAAGGGGTTCTAGTAGGTTGGTATAGGTGAGAAAGAGTAATGAAGACTTATCCTAGCACTTGAAACTGAGTTTGATGAGACCAGATAACCTTTGTGACAAGTCCAGTGAGTGTCCAGCTCAATTACCAATTGTCTGATTGGGTGTCTGGTATATGTCTGGTCAAGTTGATGAGTGTCTGGTTGATGTTTGGTGTGGTGACAAGTGTCTGGTTGGTTATCTGAATCAAAGAGACAAGTCCAGTTTATGACTGGATAAGTCAATATGAAGAGAAAGAGAGTAAAAGAGCAGAGAGGAGTCAAAGAGTGAATGTCCCAGAGGTCTTCTCACAGAAGAGAAGTCAAAAGGTAGATAAATTGTTTGCACAGGTGTATAGAATTTTATAGTCTGGACATTTTCCCAGAACTGTCTAAGTAAAACATGACAGTTGCAAGGTCACAAAATAAAATCATATGGTATACTGTCAGTATCATGACAGTCTGGACAACCATGATCATATCCTATCCATCAGGATGATAATGATCAAGGTCCTGCATATCTGGACTGCAATGACATGAGAACATCTAGAAAATAGAAACTTACACTCAAACAACACCAGATAAGCTTTGGATGGACATGGGCTCATATGGGATGACCTAGAAATGCTAGAAAGACAAAGAAATGGAGGATTTGGACACAGAAGGACTTGCCCTCCTACATCCAGTAGGGACTAAGATAGTGACTGTCCTCAGTCAGTCACCCCAATGGCTGTGAGCAGAGTTTGAAACTATTAAAAACTCGTTCATACAGTCTTCCTCTTTCATGCATCTATCCACATCCATCTCTCCCAATCCACCACATCCAGCAATCCCTTACCATCATGTCCTCTTTCTCTTACCTCCTTGCACTCAGAAAGCCAGCTATGACTCAAGATCCAAAGGCTGCCTTCCAAAAGACCATAGACAGCAGCAATGTGCTTGTCTTTGATGTCAGCATGACATGCCCAGATGACAAAGAAGAGCTGGAAAAGGATCAGGAGCTATTTGAAACTGGGCTTTGGTACATGACTGATGATACCAGATCAGCCAATGTGCTAAAGGATTTGCAGGATACCCTCTAGGATCAGCAAATAAATGTATTCAAGCAACATTTTCAAAGTACCACTCTCTGTTATTATGACAGACAGCAAGTTGGGTGTAATATTGCACCTCTGCTGCACGGTGAGCATTGTTGAGTTTTATCTACTGATATTTTAGCAGAGTAATATTAGAACTTCAAGGCATGTACCATCACATGGTGAGAAACTCACAAATCTTCATTGGTCTGCTGGCTCTTGACCTATGCTGAGTGCCCCAGCTGACCATTGAATAGGCAAAGATGACCCCAATGGTAAAACTTTGCAGGTACCAGCCTTCCATCAAGAAAATGTAATATTGCCTCTCACTCATACTCTGAGCCTCAAATAGGGTGGCAGTCCCGTTTACACAGAAGAACATAGCCATATCCAAGATCTTCACAGCCACAAGGTTGAGAGTTTTCAGGCAGGTCAAATGGAGGGTAAAGAGCTTTAAGTGTATTAATTTGACATTGTCGTATGCCCTGCTGTGCAAGGTTTGAGAAAGGATCTGATGGTTGCTGGATCTTCTATGTCAAGTTTCCAATTGTGCACTCCATGGTCCATTGTGACAAGCATATTGGTGCTTCTACTTGAATGACCTTAGTTGCAAGATGGTTTGTCAGATGAACACATAATCAGACAAAATGAATGCAGCTGGAATGTCATCAATAATATATTTCTTCAAACTCAATCTTCTAGTCTGCAAATAACTTGCAGGCATGCTTGACCTTGGTAGGACTTATATGGTACTGTGTCATGATACAAAGTGCAGTGACAAACTTGCAGAAATTCTGCCAATAACAAATGGGAAGGACATCATAAAGGAGTGCAGGGCATAGGTAATAGACCCAGGTTATGAACTTGCTTGCTGTGTAGAAGGAGTTCATTTTCTCTGCTGGATTGTGAGGAGCAATGTCAAAGCAGCCAGGGAGATGCTCTTTGCATGCAGCAACTGCACATCCATGTTCTTCCCAAGTCTGGCCAATAAGAACTCTCCAATCCCAATTATGCTGATTATCCATATTCTCACAGTCAATTGTTCCTTGCCAGAGGTCAATAAAGAGAGAGACCATGTTTGCACCAGCATAGTGCATGATCTCAGATGAGAAACACTCATGGACTCTGAGGATGTGCTGTGGTTGTAGTCCAAGAAGTATGCTTGGCCCAACAATCCCTATCTCAAGATGACACTTTTCAAATTGCAACTGGTTTGGCAAGGACATCAGATACTGCAGGTTTGTAACATAGTCTGCCGACGTTCTGATCATGACATTATATGGACTAAGGTCTCCATGGGTACAGTCACAGATGTCATAGTTGTCAGGCTTGAGGAGAACAGGATAGTATTGCAATCCAAGTGGCTTGCATCATCCTTTGAGTGAGCAATATATTCAACAGCCAACTTTCCCTGAGTGACCAACCAAGTTGCTGGTGCATATCAACCCAGGCCCATCTCCACATGCTAATAAAAATGGGCATGAGATATATACTTTGTTGATGGTGGCATTCCAGATACAAAGGCCCTCATGTTAAAGTGCAGAAAGGCGGTGGAATCCAGGGTAAAGAAAGGATGGAATATACTTTGTTTATTCAGACTTGGTATGATAGCACCAGGGAGGACCTTCTTCTTTTTGTAGTGTTCATCAGAGGCATGTTCAAGGACAATCCATATGTAAATCCAGCAACCAGATTGTTTACTTTCATAGAGTTGTGCACTGTCGATCAAAAAGACAAGGAGCAGGTCATGTTTTGAGATCACACCAGACCTAATGGAATTGAGGTATGCACTCCCTGTGAGTATGTCATTATACTTTTCAACAAGTCCATCATTTTCCTCAAGTTCCTTCATGATTTCCGGGTTCACCAATCACAATGTTGTAGCTTTCAGGCTGTATCAGGGATATGATATAGTGCTTGTAGTTGTGGACCAATGGGAATCATATTGAACACAGCATGAGGAAGTTTCTCAACATCTCCCAAAGAATAGGTTTTGAGATTATATTGAGGATGGTTACAGTTAGGACAGGCTTCAAGATGAGCATATGGACCAGTGAACACAAAACAATTTCAAATATACATGTGGTTTTCAACAGGCTCAACACCAGAGAGCTGAGCAATCATTTTTCTAACATGGTAGAATGATGGTATGTGAGTATTGGAAAAGCACTTTTCAATCACATGTTGGATTTTCTCATAAGTATCTTGCAAACTGTGTTCTAATGCCAGAAAGATAGAGATCATGAGCTTAGTGATGGGATCATCGACCTCTGGTGTGGTCTGCAGGGGGTTTCAAAGGTGGTCAAGTGCATCTCCAGTCAGGCCAGTACTATTGTCCAATGTGGCATTGCATAGACTGCAAATGAACTGCATGTTGCATTTAAGGTTATCAAGTTGGGCATTCTCTTCAAGCTGAGAAAGATCAAGCTAAGAAAGTGAGTGTTCAAATAGATGAGCATCACCATTGTCTTCATCATCATTGCCATTGTATTGACTGCCTCCACCTGGAATCAAGCCATTCCCATCATTGTTTCTCTGATCATTATCATTGTTTTTCTGATCATTGTCATTGTTTTCCTGATCATTATCATCATTTCCCTAATTGTCTCCACCTGGAAACATCCTATGGTCATTGTCACTGCACTAATCACTGTCATCTTCATTAGGCTGAGGTTGCCCATTTCCACTATGATCTCCATTTGGCTGATCAGATTCCCTATTGTGGAAGATTGCCCGAGAAGTCTGTAATAGTAGAGTCAGTGCATGAGTCCTAAAAGACTGTGAACATACATCAGAGCTCTCTATGCGAGGGCAATTCAACTGTCAGATCAAGCCCTCTTCCTCATGCTTGTCCAGTCTAGATCATCATGCAGGTAGTAATCACCTGCAACAGCAGCCCAGATCTGGGCTTGGAATTGCTCAAAGAGATAAGCAGATAATATGGCCTGTTTTTTGTCCTCTTCAGCCTTTTCTAGATATCAATACCACATTCTTTCCAAGCCTACTAGCATCCACAATCCTTTGCAGAATTTGCAACAAATGCACCACCACTCATGGTCTGGCATGAGGAAGTCACCCAGGAAGAGGGGACATACTCATTTATTGGATTATACTAGATATATATTGTGGTCCATAGCAGTGAGAGAAGGGATATGGTGGACTACCAAGATGTAGCACGGTCAAGAGCCTTGAGATAAGACTACCACAATGTAGGAATGCAACAAGTGGGTTTATTTGGGTATATTTGTGGTACACTCTTAGTAGACACTGCAAGATCAGTACCTATTTTCCACTATCCTAGTTGACCTTTGGATATCTGTTTTTCACTGGGGTTCATCAGCCAAGTCTTTCAAATCATTTAAGGTGGCTGCTAGCACCATTTGGTATATGGATAATAAGTTAAATGCACCAGAGGAGCCTATGGTCTTGTGCCAGTTGAGCCTTTGCTGGCTCTGATAAACAAGCAAAGCCTTCTGTTGGCAGGAAATGTGGGAGGAGCACTGTGGGTGCTGTTCGATGTTTGCCCAAAATCTCATGAGCATTGCAATGTGCATGGGGTCCCAGTTGCAGTGGTGCATGTTGGCCAGCATGCAGACAGCTGCTAGGCCAAATTGTTTGAACAAGAGATCTTTGTCTGCTATGGGTTCAAGTTTAGCGCATGATGAGGCAGATGAAATGAAGGTAGGGGAACCATCCTCTGAGGTGACAAGGGATAGGGCAGCATCATCTGGGAGGTTGGCTTTGAGACAATCCACCATGTCTAGTCCTTCATTGGTCCAATACCACATTTCAGCAAGTTGGTGGCTATGGAGCTTGCAGAGAGCTACTTGTGTGGGAATGATGATGGGTTCATTAGGAATGGGAGTGTCCAGAATGGGTGTGACCTTGGATTTGTTCTTCTTCTGTTCCTTTTTGAGGGCTTGTGCTTCCTCTTTCTCTTGTTGTTGGCATTGTTGGACATCTCATTGTTCCTGCTCTACTCTTGTGATGTCATCTTCTTGCCTCTCTCTCTCTGAGCTTGTGCTCTTTGTCCTTGTGGACTCTGTGCATGGCTCACAGTGAGGCTATAACAAGAGCAGTGGTGAGACTGGCCTCAGTGAGTTCCTGTCTTTCCCTCACAAAGAGAGGGCCTTCAAAATCTGGAGCTTTGTCAGGATGATTCATTGTGGCAAAAGGTGGGATGTTCACAGTTAATGGAAAGGTTGTGTGGTTGCGTTGCGAGGTGGGCGGGAGGAACAAGCATCGTTCCACCTCGCTGACTCATGCACGGACTTCTTTCTGGGATTGCTTATCCAAGCAAACCCAGAACCCCAACATTGAGCCCTTATGTAAGAACTGGCACACCAGCAACCTTCCATCTTTAGACAGAAATAATCTGAACTTTGGATTAAAAGCCTACAGTAAGTCTCCCATTGTTTAAATTGTTTATATTTTGGTACCTACTAAATGGCATGCATAGCACTCCAAGCGCAACACGGCAGCTTGTAAAAAATCACGGTCTGGAATACATCAGAGAAAATCACGGCGGATGAAAGAAAATCGTGGCGGATCAAAGAGAATCACAGCGAGACGTATTAAGGAATCGCGGCGGAATAAACCTGCTAATATGCCATCATACAGAACCTCGTCCAGAGTCTGGTTTACTGACCATATGGGAAATATCGTTCGCAACTCGGGTCTTCCAATGTCTGGTAAAACGTGACCAAGTTGGTCTTGATCGCAGCCTTCGAATACAACTGCGCCGTCGAATTCACCTATTGGTTATACACTAAGTACATCTCGATGGGATGCCTGTCCGACGCGAAGAGATTCGAGCATCGTCCAGCGTCGCGTTGACCATCGTGTTCGCCGTCTGGTTGCTCGCGAGGAAGACGAGTGGAAACGTTGTGAAACCCGCCTTGAAAGGGTTCAGGAATATTACCCGGTGAAACAAAGTCTCGTTGAAAGTGTGCCGAAATAGAAGTCTCGAAGTGTTAGCATCCTTACAGACACCAGTGATCATCGGAAAGATTCGATATCTTGGGGTAGATTTGCCTCCGTGAATGTTGAGCCTTTGAGCGAACTCACCGTCTGCAGCGGTGTTTGCACCAAGGCTCATCGAATTCGTCAACAATGAACAAATGCCTATTTTATTTGGGTTGGCAGCAAAAACGGGATGACGGAACAACCTCCGACATAGGCCACATACGATGAATGCCAATTTGTTCCACATCGAAGCACAGCTGCTCTTAACATAATCTCCAACGGGAATTTCTGTGCAATGGACTACGTGCCTTCCTGCACAGCGTCATGATCTCATCTGGGGTAACCACACCAGTACGACTGTGATACTTCGTAAAGAACCGCGCGTATGGATAATTGCGTCATTGATGTCTTCGATCACCCACCCCGTGAGAAGCCAGGGCATTCAATCCCGGGCAGGGTCCACGAATGTCACTTGATTGATCAGGTAAGCTGGATTAAAGACCAACCAACTTTGCAGACGTGTGGTTGGTGGTTGGTGGGAGAGGTTGTGCACCGGGTGCTACTAAAGGTTTGCGTAAAGGTTTGCGCTACACCCTGGACGTCTTCGAGGGACAGTCCCATGAGAGAGCGATATTCCGGATAGTTTGCTAGATGCGGGAATCCCAATGCACAGGGGACGAGGGCGACCAGTATTGCAAGTATTTGACTTCGTCCCGAACATTAAAATAAACAAGGAGTAGGGAATGAAATCTGATGAAGAGGGCGAGTTGCAAGTATTTGACATCGTCCCGAACATTAAAATAAACAAGGAGTAGGGAAAGAAATCTGATGAAGAGGGCGAGTGAGATGAGCTGAGCTGCTGGCGATCTTGATTTTTATACCGCGCGTGCGGCAAAATTTGTGCGTACCAAAAAATCCCTCAACGCTCACGCAGCAAAGCATGGTTGGCGACACTTCATCTGACTTGGATCTGTGTTGTGCTGTTTGGCATGCATGCTTGGCAAGGTACGAAGCCTTGCCATCTCGCCAGCCGAGTCCACTGTCGTCCGATGTCCCGGCCATTCCGATGCTGTGGGTAAGTGGAGCGCGGCTGATGAGTCCTGCGTCTTGGCCGAATCATGAGGCGAGCCTCGCAGATTTTAGTCTCTGTGGTCCTCCCTTCGTACCACCCACTCCAGCTAGTCGTATCCTGTCGTCAGCGGTAGTCCTTGATACATTCTTTTTTGCACCTACCCTCTACAAACCCACTCACCAGCTGCGTACAATTTATTTCACCACGCTTGTCATACTGCAGGATGCTGCCTCCTCGACTCCCGTCCGTTCGAGCTGGGCTGTTTTGGTGCCGATCTCCCCCAACAGTCGGGTCCGATTCATGCCTGAAAAGCCTGCGGCTTTCCCACCCAACCCTCGTTTTTTCTCTCAACATCAATAGTCGGGCCCTATTCAGAATCCATCACCAGCCATGTAGTCATATGCGGGACGGGTGCAAACTTTGGGGATGACTCGACTGATTTATGCGAAATCTTCAAATTCCATGAGACCGTGACCACTCTTGTCGTGGTCCCTGAGGTCCTTCTTCATGTCGAAATCGAGGGCACGCATCGCGACCTTGAGCTCGTGGTAGTCCAAGAAGCACCAAAGGGTCTAAAGACCTCTTTTACTTTCTTGTTTTTGTTCGCCTGTGAGCTGTGAACGTATGCGTGTTGCTCGGCTTTCTGAGCTGTGCTGGAGTATATATGATCTCTCAGGCTTTGTAAGTGTGAGTGTGAGTGGTACGTAGGAGAAATCTAGATCTTCGCAAAAAAGGTAAGAAAGTATGGTCACGTGAACATGAACGCGTATAGGACCCCAGATACCATCAATTTAAGGCTTATCTTGCTGCTCTTCGTTGCCTATCAGTTCCCACCATGGCATACTGCGATTCCTGCGACCGCGAGTTTAGCAGCTACGACGGGTACGTCCAGCACATGTTGAACTCTTGTAAACACAGCTCACTGTGAGAGTGATTTTACCACCTACGCCAGTCTTAGACAGCATTGGATCCAGAGTCCCAGGCACGCCTTTTGTCCTGAATGTGACGAGCTCT